>CABHPP010145371.1:24279-66772 GCA_902168425.1 Peromyscus attwateri
CACACACACACACACACACACACACACACACACACACACACACACACTAAACAATGCACACATTTTGGTATCATTTTTCTTTCAGTTTCTCTTTAATCGTGACCTATTTCTTAGTTTGGTTCCAATTTACTTGAGTATGAAATGTCTGCTTCAGTAAGTTCTTTTGTGACAAAAGATTTTTTTTTTAAATGTCCCCAGAGATGAAACTAATTTCAGCCACTTAAAAAAAGCACAGTATACCTTGAGGCCAACAGAGCTGACATTATGTAGTACTCAACACAGTTACTATTTCTAATAGACACAACAGAACCAAGAATTGAGTGTCTAGCACTCCTGCAGTCATGAGAACATGACATCACCTCATGCACTGAGACGTTTTTTGGTTAAAGAACCTCGATGCCAGCAAGTAGGGCAGTGACCTTCAGTGATGGGCTTGTTTTGTATGACTGTGGTGGCTTTATAGTCTCTGCTTCCTGCCCCCCCCCCCCCCGGGGGGGGGGGGCCCACCCCCACCCCCGTGGGGGGAGTTGAGAGTTGATTTTGAGTTGTTAAATATAGAAGTGAAATCCATGAATCACAAAGAAGGAAGTAGATACAGGATTATCTTTTGTGGCATTTTTTATAGAAAAGTCTTTCTTTGAGATAACAATATTTAGTAACAGAGTAGCAACCAAAGGATGGGCTAAAATTTTCAGTTAGCAATAGACACACTGGGTACAGGCAGACAGTAAGCAGCCAGCGAGGCCACAGAGCCCAACTATCTCAGAATGCATCATCAGCACCGATCTTAGACAAGGTGGTAGGTAGAGACCATAAGTGTGCCATATATATAGGATGGTAGGATGGTGAAAACCGATGAAGGCAAAATAAGATAAAATGAGAGAACAAGGGATAAAGTCATGTTGTGAGGGTTGCTGACTTCTCATGAAGCAAGAATAGTCAAGATACAGTAAATACCTTACAAGTAGTTGCAACCTATAACGTCTCAGGAGTTGGAGAGATGACTCAGTGGTTAAGATCATTTGCTCTGTTCTTACCAAGGACGTGGGTTCAGTTTCCAGCACCCACATAATAGTTCACAACAATTTTAACTCCAGTTACAGGGGCTCCAACACCTGCTTCTGGCCTCTGGGGGCCAGGCGTGCACACGATGCCCATACACACAAGCAAGAAAACACATTAGAAACGTTTCTAAGTGTTAAACTGAGAACTGTTGGGGTTTTTTTTTTTTCTGTATTTACTAAAACAACATCCTCAAATGTGTTTTCAGTGCACATTTAAAGTTGGAATTGAATTTGCAGTTTTCTATACAGGATCACGTCGAATGAGGCTTTTTAAAAAAGACAAGTTCAGAAATGTCTTTGAAGCGTAACTAAATATCCCCTTGGCCTGCAAAGTCAACCAATGCCGAGCTTAGAGGGGAAGCAGGAAGCCACCTGTGGTCACACCACTCTAGATGCAGACACTCTAAACCCTCTGACTTGTGTTGTAAGAGTGAGAGTTTTCTTTTCCACCTCTGGCCTTCGGCCCCACCCCCATGTCTCAACAGAGCCAGATGACCGTTGTTAAATTCTTCTTCTGATGGCTGGGCCGGGCCGGGTCCCATCATCGCACTGGGTGTCCAATAGGATTTTTGTTGTCCCCCCCCCCCCCAGAGTTAATGAATGCCTTTTTGATTTTCATTTGCTTAGTTGTCCTACTCTGTCCATAGTCACCAATACCTTTCCCATGGTGCGCAGGGCTGTGTGTACCCAGGTACACGCTGTCTGCACCCGGTGAGTTCTTCCATGGGTCACAACCATACATATGGCTGGGAGTAAGTGTCACCCCTGCACAGCATCAAGCTAATTCTATTTTATTCTCCATATTTCAATTCCGTACTTCTTTCAGAAGCATCTCTGTTAGCACCTTCGATCTGCAGAATCCACTTCCGGCTGGATTCTGGACGTGATGCGCATTGTCCTAGGGAATTCTGCCTTCTCCCTTCTGTGCTGGACAACCTATTTCCCAGATCCACGGGTCTCCTTGTCTCCCATCCCTCCTCTTTAGCTTTGGCAGAGCATACCTATCCTGAAAAGGGTGTGCATTTGATACATTTTATGGGTTTACATATGGAGAACTTAAAAAGAAAAACGAAATCTTCTCTTTTTCAACTATTTTAGGTTTACACCTGATTGACAGGCTTGCTCAGTATAGAACTTGGCCCAGAGTTACAAGATGGCATCATGGGTGATGTCACACAAGACAGCATCATGGGTGATGTCACAAAATACGGCATCATGGGTGATGTCACACAAGATGGCATCATGGGTGATGTCACACTGCCTTCATACTTCTCTTTCATTAACTACAAGTTTACTGCTATTCTGATGCTAGATTATTTGAACATGATGTGCTTTTAATCTCTGAAATCTTTAAGAATTCTGTCCTCCTTGTTGGTGTTTGGTGAGGGTGGGGTGGGAATAATGTGATGGCCCTGCTTGGAGATGGCCATTCTTTCCCCTGTGGGGCTCGGTGATGTGTGGGTCCTTGGATCTGGAGGCTCATTGTCCGCAACACTACAACATACTGCATGATTTCCCCATCTACGATAACTGCCTCAGCGCTCCCCTTTCACACTGTCTAGTTGTGAAGGATGGATCTCCTGGGTGGTCTTCATGGTAGACGTGTGATCAGCAATGCATTTTCATTAAGCAAGAAACAAAAAGCAAATAAACTCCACTAAGCTCAAAATGTTGCTGTTTTAGAGTTTATTCATCTCTTTTAAAGAAAGGAAAGCTCTTTACAAGCCCAGTAAGAGGGAAACCATATAGCAGTAAATATTGTAGCATACTATCATACAATAATAATCAATAACCATTTTTAATACAATTATCTACATATATCCTGTTAATGAATTTCTACTTAGGCCTCACTGCAACACTGCCAGAAAGAGCATCCGAGTTCTCCCTTTTTGATTCTGTTAACGTGGATGGGTGAGCCCAGGGTCTCTGCAGAGTTAAAGTGCTCTCACACAAACACTCGTTCACCACTGCAGTTCTGTAAAATCACTGCATAGCTGAACTGTATCTTTCCACAGCACAGCTCAGTTAAAAAGAGCCTGCCTTGCTGGGCGGTGGTGGCACATGCCTTTAATCCCAGTACTCGGGAGGCAGAGGCAGGCGGATCTCTGTGAGTTTGAGGCCAGCCTGGTCTACAGAGCGAGATCCAGGAAAGGCGCAAAGCTACACAGAGAAACCCTGTCTCGAAAAACCAAAAAAAAAGAGCCTGCCTTGAGCTGGAGAGCTGGCTCTGAAGTTCAGAGCACTTGCTGCTCTTGCAGAGGACCCACGTTCAGTTCCCAGCGTCCACATTAGGAGGGTCACAACTGTCTGTAACTCAAGCTCCAGGGAATCCTAGGCTTCCTGACTGCATGGGCACCTGTGCTCATATGCATTATACCCACACAGGTACACACAGACACATACACACAATTAACACAAAATAAACCCTAAAACAACAGCAATCAACAAAAGAGCCTGACTTGAAAGCAGAATACTAACTACCCCAATTTTACTCCATATAATAAACCATCCCTATGAAATTAAGGATCCCTGGCTCCCACTCTGAGCAAGCACAGTACTCTCGTGTATGTTCAGACACACGTCACCCTTGTTTTATACACAAAGCAGCCAAGGCATACACAAATTAGCAAACTGCTTATGGTGACTTTAAAAGTCACCGTCGGCACTTTCTGGTTGGGAAGTCCGTTGTTTTCTTTTTCTCGTATACCACACGCTAAAATCAGTTGTGCTATGCTACTGAAAATAAGCCACACCAATTACGACATGCACAGGAGCCCAACAGCCACAGAGCCAGTCTCCAGAGAAGGCGTTCAATCAGCGACCCGGCTGGAAGGAACAGCTACGACATTAGTGACTCAGAACAAACTTTTTACATGCTTTATTTTGAATAACCAGTTACCTCAAATTGGTTGAAGCAGAGGTGCAGAAGGAAGCCAGAAATCCTAGCAAGGCAGTGCCACAGAGAGAGAGAAGAGGAGAGAGAGAGACCAAAGACACAGAGAAAAGAATGGTCATCTTTATTTAAGGTGCGTTATCAAAACTATTTCAAGGTTAAAAGGGGGGGGGAACTGTACCCCAAAAATGACATTTACAGGTATGTTTTATTTATTAACTACCTTTAATTTCATAATAAAATAAGGGCTTTGGACTCCCAAATAACATAGAAAATGAAGTGTTAAAATATCATTAAAATTACTGACTTGTTTATTCAAGTGCTAAAATAAACATAAAAAAAGAGTTCTGCCACAGTTTTATAATGATCTAAAATAAAAGTGGCCACCTTTCTGAATGGGGCTGATGGGAACACCAAACACGACCAAGGAAACCTTACCTTCACTGCTGCGGTGACGGCAGCTGCAGCCGCCAAATTCAAACCTTGCCGCCCGAAGTTAACCATCGTCTCATAGCCTCTTTCCTTGGCTTGGACAATGTAATCGTCAATTTCCTGGGGACAAACAGTTAACAGTCAAGTCAGGTGCGGCAGCACACCCCTCTCATCCCACTAGGGAGGTAGGGGCAGAAACAGTACAAGTTCAAGGTTATCTTCAGTTACATAGTAAATTCAAAGCCAGTCTGGGCTATTTGAAGTCCTGAGTAAAAAAAAAAAAAATAAATAAATAAAATAATTAAGCTGGGTGTGGTAGTGCATGCCTTTGATCCCAATACTCTGGACAGGCAGATCTTTTTAAAGTTTGAGGCTAGCCTGGACTACATAGGGAGTTCCAGGTCAGCCAGGAGATCCTGTGAGATCCTGTTTTGAAAACAAAAACTGGCAAATGGTAACAAGGACATATCAATAGAGGTTAGTTTATTAAGGTTTTTTTTTTTTTTTTTTTTTTTTCTTTTTTAGATGGGGTCTTTTTTTTCCCCCTGGATGGCCTGGAAATGGATATATAAACCAGGCTAGCCTAAAACTTAAAGAGATCTGCCTGCCTCTGCCTCTTGGGTGTGCATCCCCATGCCCTGTCAGTTTTATTTAGAAATAATGCTAAGAAGCCTCTTTTTATAAGGCTGACACACACACACATGACTGAAAGACAGGATGTGGTGAGAACTGATCGACCTTACCCTTTCCTTTGAAGAAAGAAGAGGATGAAGGAACTTCCTATATATTAAACTCGCCCCTCTGGTGTAGGGTGAGAGCAGCCAGATGACAAAGGCAATCTTCAGCTCATAGTACAGGGGAAACCTAACAAGAAACAAAACAACGAAACCATCAGAAGGAAATACGGTAGGAAGCCAAACAGCCAAGACCATGGAAACCACAAAACCACCGCGTCTGTTTCCACGCGTGGAAGCTGCTGACGAGGGAACCATCGCAGTGGAATGTATCGATGAGTTCACATCCTTAAATCATAGCCGGGCTGACCGAGGACTGCAAGGATCCTCGCAGACCCCGTGCACAGGACAGCACCTGAACTAACTGCGGTGGCTTAGGAAGGATGGAAGTACCATTTAGTCAGGGCGGCTAGGGACTGTTCCGGAAGTGTGTGACACACCTACGGACATCAGGGGACAACTTCCATCTGTTCCACGTGCACGTCAGTTTTCCCTCCCAATTCCAGCTGCAGAGGAAGGGTACGAGGAATTAGCGCAGAGGCAGACTGGAAACTAGCTAAGGGCCCATGTCTTTCCTGTGGCTGGAGTTACCTCCCCAGCCCTGGACCATGTGATTTGACTGGTCAACCCAAGTGAGTGTGACAAAGAGGACATACGTCTTAGTTGCTCTCTGACACTCTCATCCAATTCCCCCAACCTTTTGCTAAAGCTTCTGTCATGGAAATGCTTCCTTCCTCAGCCTTGGTTCTGAAGGAAGACATTCATGGAGCGGAGTCCAGCAAGGCTGCAGCCAAAGCCCTGCCCTGAGGCCGTGTGAGCAAGACACTGAGGTCCGCTGTTCTAACCCACTGTGCTCTAGAGGGCTGCCTGCTGCCACACGAAAAGCTAACTCACACAGTGTGAGAGGATCCCGGGGTACCAGATACGACAAGCCCTGAGTCTGAGTTTTTGTGGGAAGGCAGATGGGCAGGGGGCAGTGAGGAGTGACTACTGTCGGTAAACCATCTCTGCCACAGCGCAACTGATCGAGTGCGTGGATTCTCAGGATTGAACAACAACAACAAAGCTATGACTGTGTGTGCGCATGCAAGTGTGTATGATATACGGGTGGGTGCAAACACCAACGGCACATGTGTGGAGGTCAGTTCTCTCCATTCACCGTGAGATGCAGACTGAACTCTGGTTGCAAGGCTTGTGTGGCAAGCACCTTTTTAGAATGGACCACCTGGTCAGCCCAACTTTTAACATCCAACATTTTCTACATTTTTTCAATAATGTATATGAGCTATACTTGAAATTAGAAAAAAAAAAGTAGTAAAAAAACACAAAACAAAACTGTGGGGGCTGGGGATGTAGCTCAGCTGGTAAAGGGTTTGCCTACTAATGCATGAAGGTCTGGTCCCCAGCAAGGCCGTAACAAAAGAACGCACATGGTGGTTCACGCCTGTCATCCTCGCACTTAGAAGGCGGAGGCAGGAGGACTGGGATTCAGTAGATCATGCCTCAACACAGATGAATAAGTAAGAAGGGAAGGAAAGAAGGACTTGGAAGCTCAAGGCCCCTCGAACAGTTAAGAATCTTTGTTTTGTCAGTTAAAAGTTAAGAGAAGCTGGGACACACCTTTGATCGAAGCACTTGGGAGGCAGAGGCAGGTGGATCTCCGAGTTCGAGGCCAGCCTGGTCTACAGAGTGAGTTCCAGGACAGCCAGGGCTACCCAGACAAACACTGTCTTGAACTCTGCCTCCCCCCGTGAAGCCAGGAGATAATTCTCCTCAGACATCTAAACCAAAATCAACAGGGAAAGGAATAGGGATAAAGGGAAGGGAAGGAAACATTTATGTGGATATATGCTCTGTGTGTGTGTGTGTGTGTGTGTGTGTGTGTGTGTGTGTGTGTGTTATGCCAGTAGAGACCAGAATAGGGCATCAGGTGCCCTAGAGCTGAAGTTACACGTAAGGGAGCCATTTCTCCAGCCTCAAGGAAAATATTTCAAGTGAGAATAGAAAACCGGAGGAGGGTAGGATCTGATTCAGAGTGTATGTTGAGTATGTAGGAAATCCTGGGTGAGGTGGTGAGGGAGGAAAAAGAGAGAGGAAGAGGGTAGGGTGGGGGAAGAGAGGGAGAGAGAAGGAAGGAGAGAGAGAGAGGAGAAGGGGGGAAGAAGAAGGTAAGGTGGGGGAAGGAGGGGGTGACAGAGGCGGGCGAGAGATAGATATTGATTTGAACCAACTCATAAATAAGGGGTTAAGAATGTTTAAGTCTGGCCAGGTATGGTGAGCCATGCACTTAATCCCAGCACTCAGGAGTCAGAGCCAGGAAGACCTCTATAGGTTCGAGGCTACCCTGGTCCACAAGCCAATTCCAGACCAGCTAGAGTTATATAGTGAGATTGTGTCTAAAAAAAGAAAGAAAGAAAGAAAGAAAGAAAGAAAGGAAGGAAGGAAGGAAGGAAGAAAGAAGGAAAGAAAGAAGGAAAGAAAGAAAAGAACATATACTTTTCCTACAAATCTGTGTGATGGCATGATATAATGTTGTATGAGAATATGAGACCGGAAATGGTGTAAAGCAGGCCCAAGGAGGAATAGAAAGGGATGGCCGGGTTCAAGTCAATACCACAGTCTGATCTATCTATCTGCCTGTCTAGCTAGCTATCTGTCTGGCTGGCTGTATTTAGTAGCTCAGGTAAAGAAAAGAAAACTGGGTTAATTTCAGCTCCAGTCTATGACGCATGGGAAGAAACGGAAACACTGGCAAGGTCTCGGGTTTCCATTTTTAAAAAGGGGACTTCTCTAATGGCACGGTTGGACGGAAAGGCACTCGGAAATACCACGTGAGGAGACTCGAGTCCTTAAGTATGGGTCCTCTATAAACTGTGAGCTCCATGAGGGGATGAACATGTTGTAATTACGCCTCATGGTGCTTTGCGGGAGCCGCCGGCCGCCGGGGAGCTGCTGTCAAGTGGGTGGGTGTCCACGTGGCTGCTGACGCGGTGTAGTCTCAATGTTCGTGCCTCAGAGCTGTCGGGCTGGGGAGGGAGGGAGGGAGGGAGGGCTCCGACCAGATGCTGCGGATCCGAGAGGAGTCATTTCGGAAGCCGTCGAGAGAAAGTCTGAAGTCATGAGTGTGGAAAGCGGATGATGACAGCCAGGTTCTCTATTTTAAGACGCTGGTGGGAGTGGGGGTGGGGGTGGGCAGGGATGAGCACAGCGAGCTGCTTTCCTGAGGGCGGGCTCCATGGAAAGCGCCGTTGTCACGGGGAAGACCGAGAAAGGAAAAGATGCTGGGTAATTAAGTTGCTTGATCTATTTCTCATGGTGAAAAGCAAGAGCAGGCTAAGAACTTAGGACACCGGAGAGCGCCTGAGTCCCCTAGCGTGGCGGAACTTACCATGCAAGTGTCTGATCGGCCACTGTTTCAATCACAGTATAGAGGGCAAAGACAATCCAGTACATCATCCAGCGGACCTGGAAGTCATAAAGGCACTCATGAAACACCTGGCTACGATGACTGCAGGATCTGGTGTTTCATACCTGAATCTCAGCATCTGGGATGCCCAGGCAGGAGGATTTCCTACAAGTTTAAGGCTAGCCTGTGCTACACAGTTTATTGTGTATCAGCCTGGGTTATAGAGTGAGACCACGTTTTTAAAAAAGAAATTATTTATTCTGAGTAATTTTATATAAATACACATGCATCTCTGGATATATACTACATTGAGGTCCAATGCAGAGGACGATGGTCCAGTTTTCAACAGGTTTTTATGTATGAGTTTTTGGGAGGATGACATCAAGTGTCTTTGAGATACAAGAGTCAACAACAAATCTCTGAGGTCTGATAGAATGTAACTCAGTAACCAGAATCAAAGAACCATTTAATACATGCATAAATAAAACAGTACAAGACATGACAACATCTATTGCTCCATTAGTCTTTAGAATTTTGCATTTATCATGGCTGGAAAGATGGTCCAGTGGTTAAGAGCACTGGGTACTCTTCTAGAGGACCTGGGTTCAATTCCCAGCACCCACATGGCAGCTCACAACTGTCTGCAACTCCTGTTCCAGGGGATCTGACACCCTCACATAGACATTCATGAGACAAAACAGCAATGCACATAAAATAAAAATAAATATTAAAGAAATAAAGTAGATTTAAAAAAAGGGTACATTTAAAAAATTTGCTTTTATCTGGGTGTGACAACGCATGTCTTTAATCTTAGTACCTGAGAGGTAGAGAAAGGTGGATCTCTCTGAGTTCGAGGACAACCTGGTCTAAATATCAAGCTCTAGGTCAGCTGGGGCTACATAGTAGGACCTTGCCTCAAATACACAAAATTTTACATTCTTTGTTTTTCCACGGACAGAAATTGTTCACAGATCAAAGAACTATCATAGGATTGTTACTAGCCTTAACGACAAATCAATAAAACCAGTCACTCTGAGAACCTGGTTAGTGTCTTCTGTCACTCCAATCCCACAGCAGCAGTTTGAGTCCCTGCCTGCTGAAGGAGGGCAGCCTAGCTAGCCCCCCACTCTCTACTGTCTTTCCGCCGCCGGCTGAAGGAGGGCAGCCTAGCTAGCCCTCACTCTCTACTGTCTTTCCGCCGGCTGAAGGAGGGCAGCCTAGCTAGCCCCCCACTCTCTACTGTCTTTCCGCACTACGGCACTGCGTTCTTTCACAGGCAGATGCTGGATTAGTTACTCTTAAACTCCCTCCCTCTCTCAGATTTATACCTTTTCTTTCATGTCAGCTGACATACTTTCTTTCAAGTAGGTTCAGTGTTTTTCTTTTCTTTGTTTGGTTCCCTGCTCAACAATATAAGCAAATATGCGACCCCACACCAACCGCTGGACTTGGGACTGCTAAGCACACGATACAGCAATAATGCCTTTAACCCTCATAACAACATTGGGTGCTGGGAAACGCAATTGCTTCTGCCACAGGTAAGGGAATAGTGGCAGAGAGGTAAAAGGCCTTTCTCAAGGTCACTTTGCAGGAGTGTGGATCCAGGCTGCCTGATTCTGGGATGGGCTAGTCAGCCGTACCCCACACAGAGGAAAACCTACCACTTCCTTCATTCTCATCCACATCAGTGTCCTGATGAGCAGCTAGAATACTGTGCTATGTAAAAAATATTTTTAAATGGGTCACACTGTGGCATTTTCATACGTGTCTGAAATATAGCCTACTCTAATATATCCTTATTAACTACTTAGTTTTAAAATAGATGCTTGCTTGGCTATTTCACAGACAACAGCAAACTGTGACTCAAGGCCAGGGATGTAGTCAGTGGCTGAGTATGTCTTGTCTATGATGTGTATACTACAAGCATCACAACAGTGCCCCTGGAACTGGAGGTACAGGTAGGTAAGTGTGAGCCGCCACATGGGTATCAGAACTGAACCCAGGTCCTCTCCAAGAGCAGTAAGTGCTCTTATCCACTGGGGCACCTCTCCGCCTCTAATGTAATTTTTTCTTTTTTTTTTTTAAAGAGGAAGAAAAGAGGTATTCCTTTGTAGTTAAAACTAAACCGTCACCAAACGGCAAACTATGTTATCAACAGTATATTCTAGACACTTCCCCCTGTGGTACTGAATAGTGTTTTACTCTTATTTCTTTTTTTTTAGGTCTCACTTTTTAGCCCAGGTTGGCTTCAAACATGTGACAATCCTCCTGCCCGGGCTTTTTGAGATTACATGAGTCATCATGCCTGGCACTGGCTATAATTTTATATAAACAAAATCCTGGGGCTGGAGAGATGGCTCAGTGGTTAAGAGCACTGACTGCTCTCCTAGAGAACCCGGGTTCAATTCCCACACCCACATGGCAGCTCACAACTGTCTGTAACTTTAATTCCAGGGGATCCGACACCCTCACATAGATATACATGCAGGAAAAAAATACTAACACACATAAAAATAAAAAAAAAATTCTATGGTTTAAATTTGTCTTTTGTGAATAAATTCCTGACAATCTGCTCTCATGAATGTAAGGGTATTTTTCTTCTTATCAGAAATATGTAACTGAATTTAGCTATAATTAAATGTCACTCAATGAGCATGTGCTGTTCATGGGGGCAACCACAGAGAAAGTTAACCTTGGAAATGTGTTACCTTACTTTAACAATAACGGATCTGGTTAGGATTTTACATGAAATGATGACTCAGCAGAGCTTTTATTAAAAACTGTGCCTCAAGGCCACCCAGCTTCTGTTTAAGGTTTTTCTCAGAGAAAATACCAGAAGCCAAGGTTTAAAAAAAAAAAAAAAAGAGCAGCTCATAAAATTGTAACTAAGGACATGTGAAGACAAAGACCTAAATAGTTTTCCTATCAGATGAAAATCCCAATAATAAAATGCAGCATTAGTATTAATATTAATGATTTCTGGGAAAACCGTCAACCTTGACTGTCCTATGCACGTATACAGACTTAGACTGTCCTATACACGTATACAGACCTTGACTGTATACAGACCTAGACTGTCCTATACACATACACATACACAGACCTTGACTGTCCTATACACGTATACAGACCCTTCTGTGTCTGTAGGGATTGTCTCTCAAATCCTGCAAATACAAAAAGCCTACGGCTGCTAAGTCTCAACTGTACAGTGGCTTAGTATTTACCAGTAACCAATGCACATCCTGTTGTATACACTAAATCATCTCTGAATTACTCATGATATCTAACAGTCCTTCCCTCCTCTGCTCTGTCTTGAACTATTATAGATCCTCCTGCTGCTACAGCCTTACCAGGGCTGACATTCTAGGTGTGTGTTACCACACCCAGCTCTATAATCACGTCTATATATCCCACTTACTGATCACAAAAGAAACAAACTGTATCTTTGATCCCTAAGAAATAAATTCTCTAACAAGGCAGTATGTACATCGATAAGCACTAACACACACACACACACCCCACTTTGTCTCATTTTTCATATAAAACATAATGTAGTTAATTCTTAAGGACTGAGGTGCCATCATTAGCAATGACATGAACTGATACAACTGTATCCACTCTTACTACCTACTTGTCATGGGAAAAGACACAAGTTTGGGCTGGCGAAATGGCTCAGGCAATAAAGGAGCTGGCCAACAAGCCTGATGACCTCGAGTTCCATCCCCAGTATCCACAGGAGAGAGGTGACTCTGTCCTAACTGTCACATGTGCTCAGTGGCACAAAGAGGAACAAGTACACACATATGCACATAAACAAGTAAAATTAAAAAATGACAAGAGCCAGGGTGGCGGTGGTGGTGCAAACCTTCAATCCCAGCACTCAAGAGGCAGAGGCAGGTTGGTCTCTGTGAGTTCAGGACCAGTCTGGTCTACAGAGTGAGTTCCAGGACAGCGAGGGCTACACAGAGAAACCCTGTCTTGAAAAACAAAACAAAACAAAACAAAACAAAAAAAAAATTTTTGAGAAAGAAGAAAAGACAACAAGAGACATGTAGCCGACAGCTTCAGCCCACAGGTTTTTAATATTTTAATGAGATGACAATGATATTGAAATTATGAGACTATTAATCAGATTAGAAAGACAAGAAGCATCTAAGGAAGTAGGTGGAAGAACGTCTCCAGAGAAGCAGCATCCTCTGCTAGGACAAGGGGAAAGGAAGGAAAACCGGTGTGTGGGGAGGAGGGCTTGGTGTAGGGAACTAGGGAAGAGGACTGAAGGAGATGAGCACTTCCTCTGCTCCTGCAGTCTGAGGACAGGTCATTTGTTAGGAGTGGCCTTTCATGGCTTTGAGAAGAACAAGAAAGATCTGGACAAGTTTTTTTGTTTTTGCTTTTGTTTTTTTTCCAAGACAGGTTTCTCCGTGTAGCAGCTCCAGCTGTCCTGGAACTTGCTCTGCAGGCTGGCCTTGAACTCACGAAGATCCACCTGCCTCTGCCTTCTGAGTGCTGGAATTAAAGGTGTGTGCTACCACCCCCTGGTTTAGAAAAATTGTTTTTATGGGTAGGAAAAGGTGTTGCCGAGGGAAGGCTGGTTCAGATTCTGATCAATGGTGCCTTCACCTGTGTGGAGTGTTAGACCAAGGGTCCAGTGAGATGACGAGGGCAATGAAGGAGAGGGTTACAAAGTGCCGGGCTTCTCTGCTCCCCTTGCAGGTATTGGGGAGGGGGCTGAGTGTCCAGTTGTCACCCACAGAGTGTGAGCTAGAACAGCGGGTGTGGACCCACCACCAGGCTTTCTCTTCTTCTTCCTGCTAGTTAGCTGGGAGCAGAGTAGCCTTGGAGGCCATGTGTTGAAGGTGAGCAGAGTTCTTAAACAGTTCCAGGAGGAAGACTCCTTGCTGAAATAAAGGCCTTGCTTCATGCTGGGCCGGCACAGGACATATAAATCCCCATATTCCTTCTGTCATCATGTTATTTGTTGCGTGGTACTATCAAAGCACCTGGCTCCCCTTCAAATCTGTGGGGATCAAGAGGCTGGGGCCACCACAGAAATGGCTCTAGAATTAGCCATGCACCCACCAGGGAGCTATTAGGAGCTAGCCGGGGCACACCTAATGCCCGGTCAGTGGTGGCTGGTGCAATGCGGCAGTGATGGAGATACGAAGAAAAGAACTGTTTTCAGGGGCTCTGGTTTGAGAGCTCCTCAGAGACTCTAGGAAGTATCTGGGAAGCAGCTGGAGGGTAGGAAGAGTGACATTCTGACACAGCAGACTGAAACGACCAGAGGAAAACAATCCTAAATTATGACTGTGATCCCTTGGAGGTGTGGCTTCTGACTGAGTGTGTTACTGCTCATCTTGTATTGTCATTGTCTGTAACTTGGGCAGCATTAACCTTCCATCTTCTTCACTAGGCAAAACAAAACAGAGCAAAACCAAACCAAAGCAAACAAAAACAAAGAAACAAAAAACGAACACAAAGACACACACAGACAGACCACAGAGACACGTGCACACAGACACAGACACACACAGACAGAGGGACACAGACACACATGCACACAGACACATGCACACAGACACAGACACACATGCACACAGACACATATGCACACAGATACACATGCACACAGACACACATGCATACAGACACACATGCATACAGACACACATGCACACAGACACACATGCACATAGACACACATGCACACAGACACATGCACACAGACACACATGCACACAGACACACATGCACACACATGCACACAGACACACACACACACACACACACACACGCACAGAGACAGACACACACACAGACACAGACAGACAGACAGACACACACACAGACACAGACAGACAGACAGACACACACACACACAGACACACAGACACACACAGAGCTAGGCGTGGCCATGTGAATCTGCAATTCCCAGAGCTGGGAAAGCAAAGCCAATCCCTGGGTTGGCCAGCCAGCCTTGCTGAATTGGTGAGCTGTGGGTTCGGGGACAGACTCTGTCTCTAAAATCTTTTTTTTAGAAGGTAGAAAGGAACTGAGGAAGGCAAGCATCCTAACCCTGAGCTACATCCTCAGCCCAAACAGAACCTCAAAATCATTCAGATATCAAAAGAAAGTAATTTGCCGAGGAAATAAACCCCCTAATTAGGCAAGTTCTTTTAAAGATTAGAGAATCAGCTGTGATATGAAACCACAGTACCTAAAGTGACATTCCAGTTGCATAGTGCCTGGGCAGACGTTCCTTGTCAGAGCTTGCTTTATTATTGCTCCAAATCCATAAGGTTTTGATAAGCCTTAGCATTTCAAAAATCCAGACAGTCATGTGATGGGAGTTCTTGGCTTCATTCTCCCAGAGGAATTAGAGGACATTTAAAGCCCGAGCAGTACTGTAACATACCCAGAGGCAAAGCGTACTATCAGAAGACCATGCTCCATTTAACGGGAGCTCATTTACATCATCCTGATGCCAAAAGAAAAGTGGGTTCATTTCATGGATCTTTTAACATTTTTCAACAAAAGAAGTTTTTATGCTCTACATCCTTAGGAAAAAAATTTTTTTAAGACGATCCCAGGATAAACACACATAGCAACTGGAAGTGTTGTAATTGTTTAAACCTCCCTCCCAGAGTCCCACTGCAGAAACTGGTAGCAGGAATACCTGGACACAGACCCAAAGCGTGGGGGTGGGGGTGGGGGTGGGGGTGGGGGTGGGGGTGGGGGTGGGGTGGAAATCACCTTCTGGTTTGCAAGCTCATGCTATGGGTTTTAAGAGCCATGGATAATGGTAAGGGAACATTAATTAAGAAATGTTTTCCTTAAATTATTCCTGTATAGGCCGGGCGGTGGTGGCGCATGCCTTTAATCCCAGCACTCTGGAGGCAGAAGCAGGTGGATCTCTGAGTTCAAGGCCAGTCTGGTCTATAGAGTGAGTTCCAAGACAGCTAGGACTGTTACACAGAGAAACCCTGTCTCGGAAAAAAAAAAATGTTCCTTTGTATAACTTGTTCATGTTATGTCATTACTAGAGTGGGATTATTATAGCAACAATGGTAATATATTAAATGATACAACTGTACTAACTTACGGTGTGTGATTAGAAAAACTGAGTTGATAAGCTAATTTGACAAATACTACTTAGGGTCTATTGTGCATAAAGTCTTTGACATAAAAGAGTCATAAACTATTATGGCAAGGCTTTCCTGCTCCCAAGGAGCCTTCATGGTAGGGTATGAATATAAGAAGATATATAATTAGGATAGGCAGTTTAACCCACATATGACTACTAAGATCTTCATATACTATGTATTATTCACTGTTTTGTCTGAATGAAACTTACTTCTTAGGAAAAAGGCTTTTCTAGTTATTGCCACCCCCCAAGGTCAAAGGTCATACATAAATCTGTGCATTGCGGTTGGTTTATATAACACCTGCCGCCTCAGCCATTTCACTCAAACAGTGGGAGGGATGAAGCCTGTCCTGCTCATCGTGTTCCCGTACCCTCTGCCTGGGGAAACAGGCACAGAACAATCCTACTGAAGAAAATCTCTATTTTCTGGGGCACGGTCTGCAGGCCAGGATGGCACACAACTCAACTACGCAGCCAAGCAGTAAAGGCAGCCCTTCTGAACACTGGGATCACACGAGCCACCAGGCCTGGCTACTTTATTTATTTACTGGTTTTTCAAGACAGGGGTTCTCTGTGTAACAGTCCTGGCTGTCCTTGAACTTGCTCTGTAGACCAGGCTGGCCTTGAACTCACTGAGATCTGCCTGCCTCTGACTCCAGAGTGCTGGCATTAAAGGGCGGTGCCTCCACCACCCGGCCTGGCTACTTAAAATTTAAGGTCTGGGGTCCAGTAGGAAGAGAAGGTCTAGTGGGTGAAGTGCTTGCCTTGTCGGGCAAGCCTAACGCCTTGAGTTCTACCCCTGGAACCCACATAGAGGTGGAAGGAGAGGACCGACTCTAGGAAGTTGTCCCTTGACTGCCACATGCTCACTGAGACACCTACGTGTCCACACAAACACATACCATGTGTGTGCACACAATAATAATAAGTAATATTAAAAAGAAAGGCCTTAATTGATAAGGCTCAAACAAGTAACTGTGGGCTGCAAGTGGCAGTTTATAGCATACAAAGAGTAATTATTTTGTCATTTCCCACATTATCGAGACATTAAGAAACTTCCTAACGTTTCTTAACTACAGAGTCCTCGAATCACAAAGCTACTAGTGCTGGTCTTCAAAAACAAAACCACCAAACAAACCATGGACCTCCCTCCACTTACGCCTAACGATTTCAATTGTAACCATTAAGTAAGCCCAGAGCATAAATGCTAAAATATACTCCAATGGGAAAAAAGGAAGAGAGGGAAAAAAAAACCCAAAAACAAACTTGCTGAATCTAAAAAGAAATAAACACTGCTGAATTTCAGACCACCCAAAGAGAACTTTATTTTCTGGCCATTGTTACTCACTCAGCCAATTCCCCCAGAGCACTTGTGGATACCACATTTCAGAGGGGTTGGAGAAATTCTAGGATCAGGAGTCCTCGGAAAGCAGTAGAGAGTTGAAAAAAGATTTCTTCTGTTTCATGAACAATTATGCAATAATTTGGTTATTTCACAACAATTTTTCTCCCCCTTTAAAACAAAGAGGAACAAAATGTGAGAAATCAAATAGGAAAAACTCCCTCCTTTATTCAACCCAGATGGCTCTTCTATGGGATTTTTCTCAGAGCTGTGCCAAGTTAGAGGCAAGGTTGGAAATAAGCTGGTGCAGTTCAGTTTTATGTGGGTGGAGCCTGTCTGTTCTTTGATCCTTGACACGGGCTCCCGTGATACAACTTAGGTCACTTGCAAGGGCATTTACCTGTTGAGCCTTCTTGCAGCCCTGAACATCGTTTTTGAACAGACAGAATGTGGGCTTAAAAGGGTTAGGGTTGCTCTGGGCTTCCTCTGTTTGGAGGTGGATCTCTGCCTGTCACTCGCCTTGACTCCTCTTTGGGAGTTCCCAAACTCAAGGAAGCAAGAGTAACCTACAGTTTCTGGTGATCCCCGCCCCAGGCCTCACAGAAGCCCCTGATGTTTTAAAGGACGAAGCTGCACGTAATCCAGATGTATCTGGTGCCCAAGTGAACCAAGACAGACACAGTCGTTTCTGTCATCTATTGCACTGGCTTCCCCAGCACCACTGGATGACAGGGGCCCTGTGTGTTTCAGCCCTCATCCACTCAGAGTCTGAGGAGAAGGAAAAGTGCAGAAATGTCTCAAAACTAGATGACGATTAATTTAAAAAGTGTTGGAAACAAGACGCAAAATCCAGGACGGCTTCGGGACCCTGCTCCCAGCAGCACGTGGGAAGGAAAGGAAGGCTCCTCAGCTCCAAGACAACTCTTTCCATCTACACTGGCTGGGAATTCACGCCACCCCCCTGCCTTTTCTGCCCTTTGTTTAAAGTCTTCTTGACTTATTTGGAATAATATGTATTTATAAGAGAAGAGACACCGTTCTGTTGAACACTGTACAGGATTTCTCAGGGTTTTAAATGGGGAGCAGCCAATCCCACAGAGAGGGGCAGAGTGGGCCATCTGGCCACCCCGTTGGTGAGCCTGGCTCCCACGTACACTGTCACCCCGTGTTCCTCTCTCTTCCTTGGCATTCTAACATCGTGGACCACTACCCTTCTTATCCGAGTCACCCCAAGGGGTGGGACCACTCCACAGGCATTTCTATCTCAGAGAGAACTAAGGTCCACACGGGGGCAGGGCCAAGACTCTAGAAGTTTATCAAAGGGGTTGTGACCCACAGGTTGAGAAACACTGCTCTGGTGGGAACAAACGCACCCGCAGGCCAGTCTCAAAACCTGGAAACCGGGGGAAGTCTGACTCAACTTGAACTGCGTGGTTAACGGCATTAAAATATGTTTATTGTATTCCAACTTGTTAATCAATCCATATGTTTGTAAAACAAATAGTTTGTTAGTGCCCACTTGTACATATGAATTTATTGTGACTTAAGCAGCACAATGTGGTGAATGCTATGTGGGGGAAGGCTGCCTGCAGCAACACTTTTTTAAAAGAATATTTTCCATTGAGATATAAAAATCTATATAAAATTTACAATGACATTTTCATAGACGTGTATATTGTGCTTTGTTCACGTTTCCTCCCATCACCTTTTTTTGCCTCCTCTCCCACAACTTCCTTCCTCCCCTAAAAACTCCTTCTTTTTCTTTTTTTTTTTTTTGGTTTTTCGAGACAGGGTTTCTCTGTGTAGTTTTAGTGTCTGTCCTGGTTCTCGCTCTGTAGCCCAGGCTGGCCTCGAACTCACAGAGATCCACCTGGCTCTGCCTCCCGAGTGCTGGGATTAAAGGCGTGCGCCACCACCGCCTGGCCAAAACTCCTTCTATTTCCACCACACATATACTCCGCAGAGTTAAATCTAAATAAACATGCACATTTACATAGAACATTCTAAAAATTAATAGTTTTTCCCCTAGCTGTGGGTTAGAATCTCCGGGGGTGGGGGTGGGGGGTGGGTGTACTGGAGAGATGGTTCAGAGGTTAAGAGCACTGGCTGTTCTTCCAGAGGTCCAGGTTCAATTCCCAGCACCCACATGGCAGCTCACAACTGTTTGCAACTCCAGTTCCAGATCTAACACCTTCACACCAATACACATAAAATAAGAAAGGTATCTCCAGAGGGGCTGGTGAGATGGTTCCGAGGGTGAGAATGCTTACCATGCAATCCTGAAGACCTGAGCTCAGTCCGAGAAGCCACATAAAAAGCAGATGTGGTGGCATGCACCTGTAAGTCAGTACTCTGCTCCGAGTTAGGAGCCAGAGGTGGGAGAATAAGCCAGAAGCTTATAGTCAAGCCAGGTCACAAGGTGGAAAAAAAGAACCAATCTAGAGAAACCCTATGTATGACCTCCACATGCCTGCAATCTCTGTCTGTCTGTCTGTCTCTCACACACATACCCCTCCAGTCATGTAGATTTCTAGATACTCTTAGTACAATATGCAGAGAGCGAGGGTAGCCAGGCATTTAAAAAGCACAATCCACATATGCTTTGGATGTGGGGTCAGAGTTCAGCCCATGCACAGGGCCCTGGCTTTACTTGAGAGCTGGCTGGAAACGTAGAATTTCAAGTCCAGGCCAGACCTACTACATCAGCATCTGCATTTTAACAAGATCCCAGGGGGATGCATGCAGTCGATGGAGCCTAACAGCATTACCGTGGGAGGCTACTCCATGCCGTTCTCAGAATACCAACTAGAGCAAAGGGCAACACTCTCTGTAACACTGAAAGAAGGGCTGTAGGTTGGCAGAAACGGGGAAATCGTTTTGTGAGACAATGAATGGAATCATTTAAAATGCGATGGTACTTTCAGAACATTATTTATGTATACCATCATTAAAATAAAATTAAGCCGGGCGGTGGTGGCGCACGCCTTTAATCCCAGCACTCGGGGATTAAATCCCTGTGAGTTCCAGGCCAGCCTGGGCTACCAAGTGAGTCCCAGGAAAGGCGCAAAGCTACACAGAGAAACCCTGTCTCAAAAAACAAAAAAACAAAACAAACAAAAAAAAAAAAATTAAAAGCCAGGCATGGTGATTTACACCTGTAATCCCAGCCTCTGAAGCCTGAGGCAGGAGTATATCTCTGAGTTTGAGGCTAGCCTGGGCTATATAGCTTACTATGTACATAGCTTGGTTTACAAAGTAAGATCCTGTCTCGATTAAAAAAAATATTAAAATAACCACCAATATCATAAGTCTCAAAAAAAAACAGAAGGAGCCTTTACCCTTTAGTTCAGCTCTCAGGGGGACTGTTCATAGTAGCAATCATCAGATAAGAGCTTTGTACAATGAGGGAAGGACAGCCAGTGAGGTTTCTCTACCCCAAGTCCATTAAGAATATTCTGTTGTCTCTCCAACTAAGAGACATCCAAGTAGTCTAGAGCTATTTTGGATGTGGACAATTAATGAAGGTCCCTTCCCAAGGAGAGAGTCTGGGGCTGCAGACAGAACTCAGTTGGTACAGTGCTTGCCTAACCTTCACGAGGCCCTGGGTTCGACATGTCGGGCTGCATAAACCAGGTGTGTTGGCTTATGCCTGTGACCTCAGCGTTTAGGAGGTACAGGCAAAGTTCAAGATCATCCTTGGCTGAGTTTCAGACTAGTCTGGGCTATGTGAGTCCTCCTTGTACTCAAATAAATAAAATCTGCTGACATCAGATCTTCATTTGAATGAAACCTGCTGGAAACCTTTGGAAGCCACCGTGATTCTGTGAAACACAGATTTCTCAACCCTTTCTTTATCTGTGGCTTTTGAGTAGCCTTTCCCTCTTTACTTGCAGAGTCAGGATATGTGGTGGGTTTTGTTTATTTGTGCATGTTTTCAAAGTGATTTCTTTGGTTTTCCTTAACCATTCTGAATGCCAAAAGGAGGACAGGATTTGAGAGAAAACATATTTTGGTATGTTTGAGATTTCTGACCAGCTGTTCCAAAGGATTTCCTCTCCCAACATTCCCATGATGCTTCTTGTGTGTCCTTCAGGCTGTACCGGGTTGTAGGAGAGACTTGAATGGTTGTAGGGCCCCGGCTCCCCAAATTTGAGTAAACTGTTTGCCTGCTTGCCGACCTTGACCACATGTCCTCCCTATGTTAATTCCCTGCCGGTATCCACCCTCCTGAACGCTTAAGGGAAGTTCCTTGTTTGTGTATCCTGCATATTGGGCGTTAACAGTTTAGATGCAAGAATGTAGTGCATTCAGTAGCAAACTTCTGCCCTCTGGGGATCCTCCATTGTGCTGTAAGACTATTTAAGGTTTCTTCCCTCTTTCAATAAACGGCATTGGCTTTCTGCTGAGGCGAGTGACCCGCTGTCTTTGTCTCTGTTTTTCGATCCACAGCCCCTCGCTCGGACATGGTGAAAGGGTGGTGGTAGCGCGGGCGTTATCGCTACAAATGGTCTTAGTGGACATCTTCAGGAACAGCTCTGGCTTTTGTGTTAAGGTCCTTTTGCAATGTCAGGTCAATCTGGCTGACAATCTGATTAACTGCAGCCATTGCTATAGACTTGATATATCTAAAACCACAGAAGGAAGCCCATGTCTTAGCATTCAGAGGACATACAGGTTTTCTGGTATCTGTGTAGGAGAAAACTTCACCGCATAAATAATGTGACCTTCAGCTAAAAAGAACAAAGGTCAGGTACATATGATACAATTAGGAACTATCTCATTAAAACATAAAAAAAAAAAAACCCTTTTCTTTTCATTTTATGGGTATGTGTATTTCCCCAGCATGTACGTGTTCCCTCATGCATGCAGCTTCCACAGAGGCTAGAAGAGGTCCTCGGATCCCCCAGAACTGGAGTTACAGGTGGCTGTGAGCTGCCACACGTGTGACAGGAACCAAGCCTGGGTCCTCTGTAAGGGCAGCAAGCGCTCTTAACTCGTGGGCAGTCGTCTCTCCAGCCCCCATAGTTACCAGTTTTTAGGAGTAAAACACTTCTGTAATAAAAATTTTAAGTAGTTGAGTGTTTTCCTTGTCATTTAAATTTAGCACATCTAGCTTAAATTTCTTCTGTTTGTCAATCCTCTCCTAATCTTTTCCCCATCTTCACCCTTTCAAGTGGTTTTTTTTTTTGTGTTGTGATAAGGTCTAACTACTTGGCCAAAGCTGGTCGAGACTCCTGCCTCAGTCACCCAGTGATCCCTCAGGCATGTTCCATTACACCCAGGGTCTGCTGTTTGTTTTATTAATCTTACACAAGCCAACAATTCTTAGAAATATTAATTCCCTGCATTTTATTCTTTTGTTTTACTGTTGAACACATTCTGCTTCCCTTACAGGGCCCTTTGTTTGTTCATTTATTTACCTATTTAGAGATAGAGAAGAAGCTTGCCATGTATTCCAAGCTTTCCTCAAATTTCCAATCATCCTGCTCTGGCCTCCGGAGGGCTGGGATTACAGGTGTGTACTGCGAGGCTTATCGTGAAAGGCACACCTTTTGATTTCTGAGAGATAAGCTTTTACTTTGTTAGTTGATATTTCATTCATCTTCCCCCTTTTTTTTTTTTTTAAAAAGTGTTTCAAAGCTATCATGCTAAAAAAGAAAAACTGTGATGTTCATTACCATTTCTGGTTTTTTCAGTCTGTCTACTCCACACTTGTGCTCTCTCTGAGTCTCATCTGTTGTCCTCTGGTGGCAGAGTGGGGTGGGGTGGGGGTGAGTGGGTGGGAGGTGGAGGGTGGGGTGGGGTGGGAGTGGGGGTGGGGGGGTTAGGGTTTCAGAACAGAGATGGGGAAGGCAGAACACTGGCTCCCTTTGAATAGAATTTTCCCTGAAGTGAGGGTGGAGGCAGAAGGTTTTTTGGTTGTTAGAGCTTTTGTGATTTTAAACTATTCCATCACTAGGGATTAGGGTGGAGGTGGCTAGGCCTCTCTCCAACTTCTTAGCAACATTTCCTTTAATGGAAACAACTGTCTCTGCCTCTGCTTTCAAGCCCATTTCCACTGACACTACAGTGGGTAATGTCCTGCCTGGATAGTAGTGAAATCTGGCTTGGCCTCTAGGTGTAGTGTGACTGCAGGGATTGATCTGTCCATGTTTCCCAAGAACTTTCACTGGGAGCTAGGACAGGCTGCAGCTCAAGGAGCGTGGGAAAGCTCAATTTACTGCACAAAGGCCAAGAATTTCGTTAATTGGCATTCTAAAACTGTAGGAGAAACTATCTTGGGTACTCCGTAAGAGCAGTAAGTGTTCTTAACCTCAGAGCCAACTCTCAGCTCCAGTTACAGGATCTTCTTTACACTTATCAGTGGTCCTGAGTATTAGACATTTGATTATGACAGTATCAATGACCTCAACAGAGAAGTTATACACACACACACATACACACACACACACGTATGTATGTATATATATCTATATATCAATATACATATTGATATGTACCATACGTAAGTAAACCTGACACATTAAAAATCAGGTTTACAAAGAATAACTGTCACATAATTTAAATAGATTTAATTCACTGAAGGATATTGGGTTGTCTCAAGTTTACTGACACTGATTTATTTACGAAATCTTAGTTCATACAGCAGGGTGGTGGTGGTGCACGCCTTTAATCCCAGTACTTGGGAGGCAGAGGCAGGTAGATATTTTGAGTTTGAGGCCAGCCTAGTCTACAGAGTGAGTTCCAGGACAGCCAAGGCTACACAGAGAAACCCTGTCTCAAAAAAGCAAAAACCAAAAGCAAACCTTAGTTCATGGACTGGGGTATAGTTCAGTGGCAGAGTGTTTGTCTGGCATGTGGTGTGAGACCATGGGTTTGAGCCCCAGAACTGTAAAAGTAAACAAACGGAAAACTAGGTTTACAGACTGGTCATGGTTATACATGCCTTTAGTCCTTCCTAGCATTTGGGAGGCAGAGGCAGGCATGCCTCTATGAGTTTTGAGGCCAGCCTGGTCTACATAGTGAGTTTTGGACAAACAGGACTATACAGTGAGACTCTGTATCGAAAAGCAAAACAAAACAAAAACCAAAACAGCTATAGACAGTTAGTCTAGCAGCTAATATTAAATTTTAAAATAATTTTCAAGGGCTGAAAAAACAGTATGTGTTACTTTAGACCCATTTCCTAATAAACGACACTTATAAGTGAATGTTAATGATGTGTCTTATTTGATACCACAGAGCAGTGGGTCTCAACCTTCCTAACGCTGCGACCCTTTAACACAGTTCCTCATGTTGTGGTGACCCCCAACCGTAAGATTATTTTTGCTGCTACTTCGTAACTGTCATTTTGCTACTGTTATAAATCATAATATGAATATCTTATATGCAGGATATCTGATACGCGACCCCTGTGAAAGGGCTGCAACCCACAGGCTGAGAACCTCTGTCATAGAATAATTCTGGAGCAACAACCCAATCACCAAGCCAATTTGAAAATCTGGGTAAAAAGGCGCAAAACTACACAGAGAAACCCTGTCTCAAAATAAACCAAAACCAAAACAAAACAAAACAAAAATCTGGGTAAAGACGTTAGAATACATTTAATTCCCATCATTTGTGCGTTCTCTTTCTCTTCCTTCCCCCCACCCTTGTGCTCTCTCTCTCTCTCTCTCTCCCTCCCTCTCTCTCTCTCTTGCGCGCGCGTCTGTTTGTCTGTCTGTGTGTCTGTACATGCCATAGTGTGCATGTGGAAGGCTGAGGAGAACTGGTGGGAGGTGGTGCTCCCCTTTGACCATGTGGGTCCCAGAAAGAGAACTTAGGTTGCCAGGCATGGCAGTGAGGGCCTTTACATGCTGGGCTTTCTTGTCACCTCAGTTGACGAAAAGTAAGAACTAACAGCAGATCAGGCTGGGCCCGGTGACACATGCCTATTGTTCTTGCTACTCAGGAAATTGAGTCAGGAGGATCGGAGTTAGAGGCCAGCCTGGACAACATTCTAGGAGACTGTGCCTCTCCTCCCCTGCCAAAAGTGTACATCAGAATGTAATCAAACAGATAAGCATGCGGCTGATAAAACTAATTTTCTCTGAAAAAAAAAAAAAAGAAAAAGTCTGCCTTAATCGGGAGGCTAGTCTTTAAAATTTCAATACTGAAACCTTGGAATCAAATGAGATCTATTACCGTTATTTGAGGGTTAGCACCAAACCCAGAGCTTTGCCCATGCCAGGAAAGCATCCTAGCATTACACTACATGCTTTCCCCAAATGAACGTCTGAATCACCAGGCAGCTAGCAGCGCACTTGAGTAGGTCGGTGGGATCGCTCTGTGCTGGCTTTACCAGGCAGAGCACTGGGAACATGGTGAGTGAAGAGAGCTCTTGAGTATGTTCTCTCTTTAATCTCCACCCCAAGACTACTAGACAACTTCAGCTGTCACTGAGCTACAGGAACTCTAGAGCCAGCCCTCAGTCTTTATGTTCATTTCTATCACCTAAATAGTCAGCTAGAAAATGAGGTCACTTTCAAAAACTGCACAGAACTTTAGAGTCGTTTCTGGGCCTTTTAGCGAGTCACCTCCCACAGGAGTGTCCCTCCTCTGTTCCCGTCCACAATCAGTCTCAGGATCAAACGTCGGCTTGTAACTTTCAAGTGTTGCTCAGCCAGCCTTTTCATCGCCGCTCTCCCCAACGTTCTAAGAATAAGAACACTGGTTTCCTAGAAAAGCTACAGCAATTACACACGAGTTGGAAGTAAACACTCTTATTTTCGAGCCTTAAGATGTATGAGCCTGGAAAACTTTGCAAAAAACCATATTAAATCTCCGGTAAGCTTGCATTTCAATGACTGCAAGACTGCAAGTGTCTAAGTAGGCCATATCAGCCACACCATACAGGAAATTATATCCCAGGAAAGCTCTGCTTTAAAAATAGGCAAAGGAAGACAGGAACGCTGCCAAAATACACAGCGCTCTCCATTTGTTTTGATTTGCACACGGCATCTGTTTTATCAGGTGCAACCTGCCATTTGCAGGCTTTGGGGCGGGGGGGATGGTTGTAGTTAGGGTGGGAAGAAGTAAATGAGCCCAAAGTGTTTGCTTTTAGAAAACGCTTTTGAAGTCGCTATCGGCAGAATTTAGGTCAGGACTAAATCTCACAAAGACAGTGGATTTGGGCATGAGTGTGGAGAATGGGCTTGCACATGGCCCTAACCCAGCAGAATCCAAGCTGAGGAACCAGATCGGTCCACCTAGGAACACACAAGCTCTTGCAAGTACAATTTAGCATTTTGCAGGCACCGAGAAGCCAGGTTTTTTTTTGTCACAGAAGTTCATTTATTCAAAAGTTCTGACTAATTATGTAGACCAGCTACTCTTTAGGTACAGAATAGCACAATTAAAGTAACAAAACCCTTCCCTGTGGCGCTTATTGTGGCTGGAGACAGACATTAAGGGAACAATACAGCACCAGGCAGCACAGTGTTGAGACCCTAACAGAGAAATGTAAATAAGGTGATCACCACCAAGAAACTTTCACACAAAAACACAGTGAATTGGACAGGACTCCCAGTTTAAGCCGGATAGCTATGTTTGGTAAAATTCAAGTGAACACAAGAACGTTTTATCAATTCCCCTACACCCGTAAGGAAATACTTAAAGGACTGTTTAGACTTTTAAAAATTTTACATAACTTTCAATCTTATTTATTTATTTATTTATTTTTTTTTGAGACAGGATTTCTCTGTGCAACAACCCTGGCTGTCCTGGACTCTCTTTGTAGACCAGGCTGGCCTCGAGCTCGAGCTGGGAGATCCACCCGCCTCTGCCTCCCAAGTGCTGGGATTATAGGTGTGTGCTACCACTGCCCGGTTTATTGCCTATGTTTTTAACAGAAGCATTGTAGGGCTGGGTGTGGTGTGTACGCCTTTAATCCCAGCATTTAGGAGGCAGAGGCAGGTGGATCTCTGTGAGTTGGAGGCCAGCTGGGTGTACACAGAAAGTTCCAGGACAGCCAGAGATACACAGAGAGACCGTCTCAAAAACACCACCACTGACAAAATAAAGGGAGCACTGTGGAACAGAACGAACAGAACATTGGGACCTAAGCATTTTGGTGTGGTTCCAATGCTGCCTTACAAGGGCCCTCACCGGTGAACGGACAGTAAGGATGAGTGGGGAGATTAGTGGAGTTGGCAGAGTCCTGCTTCCTTTCCTGGGAACAGGTCCATGTTTTAATTCCGAGAAAGTAAGTATGTTAGGTTATACGATAAAGAGAAAATTAGGAGGCAGATGGAATTAAGGCCAAGCATCAGACAACTTTGAGGGGTGGGCCCAATCATTCATAAAGGACCTTACAAGAGGAAGAGGAAGGCAGAAGGCCAAAAGCCCAGTGCTGGCAGCATCCAAAGATCTCAGCCCTGAGCTATTTATTGGCTGTAAAGACTCGGGGATTGAGCCTGAAGCCAAGGCATGTGGGCAGCTTCCAACTCTGAATGATGCAGATCTTCCATCAGACTAGAGTCTCCAGAGGACACACAGCCAGGTGGACACATTTTACATTTCTGAACTCTAGGGATGTTTGAGAATAAATGTTTTGTGGCTTTACATCTAGAATAGTGTGGTAATTGGGAAGAGCAGAAACTAGGCTTGGTAATATGCAAAGGTATTCTGAAACTGTGGGAAATAAATGTACATGCTTTGTTTCAAGGAACACACACAACACCTCAAACGTGGCTTCTCAGAGTCTTGCTGTTAGATCAGTGGGTGACTGGGAGGTCTTCAGTCTTCTTATAGTCCCTCCTGCTTCACTGCTGTTCAGTTTTAATTTTCGCACTCACTGTGTTTTCAAAGCTGAGTGGATTACTAAGCAATGATCAAACCAGCCCTTTCTATGCCCCTAGTTCCTCTTCAACTACTCATTACAGTGGCCTTCCCAAAGGCGGTTAGAAGAACCGTTACTGTTGTCGTTATAGGATCGTAGCAAAACTGTAAGAACATAGCCAGGCAGTGATGGCACACACCTTTAATCCCAGCACTTAGGAGGCAGAGGAAGAGGCAGGCGGATCTCTGTGAGTTCAAGGCCAGCCTGGTCTACACAGTGAGTTCCAGGACAGCCAGGGCTAAACAGAGAAACCTTGTCTTGAAAAACAAAACAAACAAAAATTACAAGTAAATAATAATGAAATATTATTTAATGAAAAATTACTAATGAATTACCCCTTAAAAACAACTGTGTAAGGGTTAGGAGCGTAGGTCACTTGCCTAGAATGAACAAGGCCTTGGACTCAATTCCTGGAATTGCAAAAGAGGGGTATTGATCTGCTAAATCACCAGGACAACAACTTAAATCAACACGCTAAGCATATATTTAAACACTCTATATTGTATATGTTTTAGTTTCTTCAATTTGAATTAGAATGTTAATGGATTTTCTTATGCAGGTTAAGTTATTTTCAGCACACGAGGGAGAATTAAAATCTCAGAAGCACGTTATCATTCATTGTCTTACATTTTCAAATGATCCAGCAATAAAAATCTGAGTGCAAGGGAATAGAACACATAAACTTCTGTCTTCAAGTGGAGCTGGGTGTGATGGCACATGCCTTTGATCCTGGCACTTGGAATGTAGAGGCAGGAGGTTCAGGGGTGTAAGACCAGCCTCAGCTAGCAGCTACATAGTGAGCTGGAGGCCAGCCTGGGCTACCTGAGACTATGACCCAAAAAGAAAAAAAAAATGTAACAAAAAACAAAACGAAAGAAAGTAAAACTGATGCATAATCAAAGTAGACTCAGCTTTTTTTATAATTAGATCAACCTCTAAATAGCCATTTTCCTTCTTCTTTTGTAAGCATTCATTTACACATATTAGTGATTTATTTATACTTAATACTTTTATATTCTTATTGCTGTCCATTTAGCTTGCTTGCATATCTGTTTGCCTATGTATGTATGTATGTATCTATGTATGTATGTATGTATGTATGTATGTATCTATCTATCTATCTATCTATCTATCTATCTATCTATCTATCTATCTATCTAATCTATCTGGGACAGGCTGTCTTCTGTCTGTCTGTCTATCTATCTCCCTACCCACCTGTGTACTTGTCAATCTATCTGGGACAGGGCATCTATCTATCTATCTGTCTACCTACCTATCTATTTTCTATGTGGGACAGGATCTCTTCACTCTGTAGTCCAGGCTAACCTCAAATCCTCAGTGATTCTGCCTCATCCTCCCAAGTGCTAGGGCTGCAAGCATGTCCTTCTACACTTGGCCTGGGAATGCTTTGGAGGTGACAGGAGTCCACAGTTGAAAGACATACCACCCAGTTCTTCCACGGCACAGTTAATAGAATCAGAAAAAACGATTCCATTAAATAGACACTGCAAATGGGTTTTTGCATTTATTAAACGCTGGCCAGTAGTATACTCTATGGCTCATATTTTCATGGCATTTTAGAGATTATGGGTCATTCATATTTTTTACCATTGGAAAGAGAATTCCAAGTAAAGAATCTCACCGTAGAGCCTTGTTGTCTAGGGAACTGTGAAAGGCTGTGCTATGTTACATTTGGCTAAAAGCACTAAGTTGACAGTATTTCACGAAAATCACTAAGTTGATAGTACTCCATGTCTATGGAAACAAATAAAAACATTGGTGGTGTATTTCCCGTGTCTCTGAGGGGTTCTGCATCTTTGTTTTACTAGTGGTTCATTTTCATTTTATTTTTATTTTTACAAAAGCAATGGCAAATGACTTCTAGAAACAAAACAAAATTGCTTCATCCCCAGCACCACAAAGCACAGAACACAAAACAAACATAACCAAGCAGGTCCTTCACCACAGGCAGCTTGAGAAATGCTGTAAATGAAAAGCAAGTGTTGTTTTAAAAACTAACACAGGCCAGCACTATAACATGGTACGTGAAATATTTATTACAGTATATACTGAAATATGTCCCTTCAAGCCATATATAAAATGAATTTAAATTAGTATGACTTAATATGCTTCCATGTCTTAAGACTACTTTCCCAATCCTAGATCCAAGAGATCTGTATCATAAAAGGATTTAAAAACTCCAGAGCACACCCAAGTAACTTCTTTACCTCTCATAAATGTATTTCACCATTATCACTGGGGTATATGGGTCTATGCATTCATACACCTCATTACAAAAATTGGCTTTATATGAAAGAGAAAAATGACTATAAAAGTTCAATAGGTTAATTGCCAAAGTTTCAGCCAGTGGCTCCATGCAACCTCAAATACCTGCAAACAGACTCTCAAGAATCAAGACCGGATTTCTGATCTTTGTGATCTCTTAAGAATTGGACGACAGTCCTGCCAACCAAGGTCCCTCACACAGAGCCACAGTAATACACCTCCAAGAGCCCAAAGTAGGCACTTAAGCAGATGCCCACACGGGCGTGTCTGTGCCAGCATTACTCATAAGAGCCCAAAGACAGAAGCAGTACAATTCAAATGTCTGTTAGCGGACGAGCAGATGAACAGCCCATTGTTTGGTTTACCAATACAATGGAGCACTGTTCCAGCCATCAAGAGGCATGAAAGACTGAAACATGTGAAAACACGGATGAACCTAAAACACATCACGGCAGGCAAAAGAAGCCAAACACACAAAAGGTCACGATGACAAGATTCTGTTGACGGGAATGTCTCCAGGGAGCACAACCTAATGAGCTGGGGTTTCACTTTAGATCGAGGAGAGCTCCAAGGAGATGGTGTCTGTTGTCTGTACAGCACTATGAAAGTGCTAAATGCAACCAGATTGCTCATTTAGAAATGGATATTCTGGCTCCTGAGTGTCACTCAAAAAAAAAAAAAAAAAGGAGACCCACTGATTGGTTCGAGTTATCTCATACTGTCTGCTTATTTCTTCTGATTAACTGTCCAAGGTACACATTTGTCATTCTCTGGAAATGCACTCTAATAAAACAGAAAGCTAAGCCAGGGCTCAGGGCTCACAGGCAAGTATGAGGACCCAGGTTCAGAGGCCCCAAACAACAGAAACTGCTGGGCACTATGGTACATGCTTGTAACCCTGGTACGGGGGAGACTGGGATGGATGGGATTCTTTAGCTCTTTGGCTCCCTAGTCTAACGGAACCAGTTAGCTTCAAGTTCCCAGAGAGACCCTGTCTCAAAGAAGAAAAAGAGGACGCATCCTACTGCTACCTCTGGTCTCCACATGCATGTGCACTAAGGTGTGCCCCCATGCATGTGAAGACACACAAAGCAAAGCAAAACAAAACAAAACAAAACAAAACAAAACGATTACAAATAAAGTTAGCTTCAAGCCTGCCATTGTCAACAGGGATGAGGTACGCACACGTTCAATCAAAAGAGAGGAGACCCATGAAAGCAGAGGCTTTGTGCAGGAAGATGCATTCTCAGGGTATCTGCAGAATCACAGACCAGAAAACTACAACCGGTCCTCCAAAGCTGGACCAGCAAACAAGCAGGCCCACAGACCTGAGTCCACTGTGACTCAGACGGCCGGGAGCAGCCCATCCCTCCTCCTGGGAGCTCTGCACTCCTTGAAGTGCCAGTGGTCGGGGAGGCTATATGAAGCTTTACTGTTAGCTCTTGTCAAAGTTAGCTTTTAAAAAACGATTATTTTCATGACTACACAAAACATCAATCTCACTCTCCCCAACAGCAGCAGTCACCCACGGTTTGTGTACTGTTGACATGTAAAATGAGAATGACTGAAATTTTACTTACATATTCCTTGACATTTTTCGTCTTCACAGCTTTGTAGGAATAGTATGCCGGATAGAGCATTCCAAACACCAGCCTGGAAGGAAAGAAACTGATGAATTCAACACAGGGGATGATGCTTCTAAGAGCTCTAGACTTAACTCAGGAAACATGTGAAGATGGTAAATTCACATGTCTACAAAATCACACAGAAACCAAGTCTACCCTGACAGGCAAACTACAAACATATTCTTTAAAACAAACAAAACAAAAACTGACTGTAGTAACACTCTGGATAGCAGCTTCACGGCAATGAAAACTTGGCCTTTTGAGAAAAACAACCAATTAACCAACCAACTAGCCAAACAAACAAAACCCAAAAACCCCCAAAGTTTTAAACTATCTTTTTCTTATTACCAAAAAGTGTTTCATTTTTCTTTTCCTGAAGAATATTTAAAAAAAAAGGAAATTAAAAGTAGAAATGGTCCCAACTCTACCAGTTGGAGAGAATCCCATATAATTTTTAAAAATTATTATATAGAAATCCTATTCTTCCATCAGAGAGCAAACTCAACACACACACACACACACACACACGATATTGTGGTTAAAAAAAAAAAAACCCAACAAAAATCTTCACATTTCAAATTACCAGTCTGAGCAGCAGTGGCTTTTATATGACATAACTGTGAAGTAGTACTCAATATTAGTTATGATCGACATTAAAATAACTCTAAGCATGGGGAGAGGGATGGATCTGAGAGGAACCAAAAGGGAGAAGTGTGTGTGTACGTGGAGTGATAGGATCAAAACACATTGTATAAATGTATGAAATTCTCAAATACATATTAAATATACCTCTAAGCATTTATAAAATTACTTTAAATCACCTACAGGACTGAATGCATTTACTGATATCAGTAAACATACAGAGGAAGGACAGACAGACACGTCACAACAGAACAGGGCTTACAGTTAATTTGTGTGTTGCAGATGGAATGGATGTCCTCAAATGCTATTCAATAGGACCAATCCCAATGTTGCAGATTCCCACTATATTTATAAACTTTGGTTACTGTCTGAGTACTTGCTATTGCAGATGACACTGGGAAACAGTTCTCTGAAATTACACTTTCTCAAGTAGCTTTTACTTACTTCAAAATACCTCCAGAGAGATTTTCATTTTGTGTTCTTACAAACTCAAATCATGTTTGATTCAAAATATGCCAGATAAATAATAATATCCTGAGCATTAGTAAATCTGATTTTTTTCAAGTGTTTACTAGTATTTGTTCATTTCCCGAGACAGGGTTTTTCTCTGTGTAGCCCTGACTGCCCTGAAACTAGCTTTGAGGACCAGGCTGGTCTTGAACTCAGAGATCTACCATATGCCACCGATGTCTGATATTATTTGTATTATTTTAAGCGGCCCTTTTATCTTAGTTTGTAAGTTTTTCAGAAAAGTTAGAAAGTATACAAATAGTTTTTATATATGCCATGCACAGTTCTCCATTATTATCTTACATTGGGAACATACACTGTCGCCTTGGCCCAGAGGCTTCCTCTGTCTTCACCTAGAATATGTCCTCTGCTCCAGGCCCCCACCCAGTAAAACACACCATACTCACATGTCTTTACACTTCTCTTTGGCCTGTACACGTCATACTTTCCTTGATGCTAAGGTCACTGTGACAGTTTTGAGTATTGGTCCAGTGTACTTAGGATATTTCTCTATTCAAATTTGATGTTCTTCTCATGATTAGCCAGCAAGATGGGTTTTGTGGAGTAGACCACAGAGGCTAGGTACCATTGCTATCATCTTATATCAAGGGCACATATTACCAACAGAAATCATCAGTGTGTGTGTTAACCTTGATCAGTATGCAGGCCCGTTAGACTCTGCCTACTGTAAAAATTTGTTTTGTTTTGTTTCTTAAGATGGAGGTCTTGGCCAGGTGGTGGTGGCGCACACCTTTAATCTCAGAATTTGGGAGGCAGAGGCGGGTGGATTTCTGAGTCTGAGGCCAAGGTCTATAGAGGGAGTTACAGCCAGGGTAACACTGAGATACCCTGTTTCAAAAAACAAACAAAAAGATGGAGGTCTTGCTATATGGCCCAGGCTGGCCTTGAGCTTGCAATCTTGAGCATCTGCCTCTAACTCCCAAGTGCTGTATTAGACAGACATGTGCTATTATGCCTGGCTGAGACAGACATCTACTTTTCTTCCTTTTTAAAGACTTATTTTATATTTAAGCATGTGCATGTGTATGTAGGTGTAAATGAGTGAAGGTGTCTACTCAAGTCAGAAAAAGGCGCCAGGCACCGGGTCCTCTGGAGTTGGAGTTACAGAAGCTGTGAGCATCCTGACATGGGTGCTGGGAATTTGGGTCCTCTGCAAGAGCACAGCATGGCTCAACTATTGAGCCATCTCTCCAGCCTGTCCTTCTTTTTTCTCTTGTGGGACTGCGGATTGAACCTGAGGCCTTTTGCAAGTGCTCCATCACTGAGCCATAGTCCCAGCTGATGAATCTTTCTTTCACTGAGTAAATATTTACATCTCTATTTTTAGCTCGCTTATAGCTTTTATTTTATACGTATTTATTTTGAGACGGTGCTTTCCTGGTGGTTTCCTTAGGCCTGGGTTTGTGGCTTTATGTCCCCAGGTCAGAAGAGAAATGGCAAGTTCTCTCTTGCTGGGGATTTTATCTTCAGCAACTGGAAGCCACACCCCTGAGAATCTCTGCCTCACCCAGCAACAGAACCCTGTGATTGTCACCTACCAGAAGCACTGACTCTCAGTCTCTGGTTCCAGGATTTTTAGCTCTGCCACAGAGCCCGGGACTTTTAGTTTAACAACAAATCTCCTACAAAGCTGAACAAAAACAACTATCCAAGTCTAAAACAGAACTGGATTCCCAGGGTGGCCACGTGCTGAACCTCACCGTGCACACGAGGCATCAATGTGTAAATTACCAGGCACAGTCGTATTTTCCATAGTCACATACACACATTTAACCCACTCTGTATTTCTCCTTAGGTCTTGCACACCATCACGACAGTATCTTTCACACTGCCACACAATCCAGTATCACCAGACTGGAGCTCAGTGTGGCAGGTCTCGGTTTCTCTCTCTATGGGTCTGTCACCTCTTGCCCCTGGACCATACAATCTGGTCCCAGGCCTGTTGGCTCTTCCTTGGTGAGAGCAGATGCATTCATTTTCCTGCTTTATTTTCAATCTCGTATTCAGGGCCAGAAAGATAGCTTAATAGATACAGGTGTTGGTCACTAAGCCCAATGACCTGAATTCAATACCAGAACCTAAATGGTAGGAGAGAAATGACGACATCAACCAGGTGTCCTCTCACCTCCCCACTTTCTCTGTGACACACACACACACAATAGAAACAACAACAACAACAACAACCGCACAGCCAGTAACACACTGGGCTCATGGCATCCAGCTGACATTCTGGCTAGTCTCCATATGCTCCTGGGCGCTGGCAGGTTAGTTTCTAATGGACCTGCTGCACTACTGTGCTCAAGGATGTCACTAGCTGGCGGCCCCAGTCCCTTGCTGACCAGCTTCTGTGGGGACTCTTCAAAACAGAATTTGAAAATCACTGCCTGATCCAAACCATCTGCCCCAGTGTGGGCCTTTACTTCGATCCTGAGCGGAACTTCCTGCCTGGGGCTCACCCTTCCCTAATGCTGTCTTCCCGGCCTCTTTCTGTTCTGTCTTATTCCTGCTTAATCAAGTCCTCAGGTGATGCCCCCCAAGCTCTCACCTTCTTATATAGAACATCTGAATTATGGCCATTCTAAATTTTACAGAAATCTTAGTCAGACTTAGTCATTCCACATTTGGTATGATAATTTTAGATGGCTTAATGTATTATTTAGTATATAGTTGGCTTTCAAAACAGATGCTTTTCTCAAATATAGTTGATACTCTGCATACAGGTGTGTTGTCCTTATTTAATTTGTTTGTTTGAGACAGGGTCTCCTTGTGTAAACCAGGCTGGCCTTTAAGTCAGATAGATATCCTCTTGCCTCTGAGTGTGGGATGAAAGGTGCCTGATTTGCCCTTATTTTTAAATCTTTACATTGAACAACAACAACAAAATCAAACAAGTAGACAATCCCTAATGCCTCTCCTCTGTAATAACAGAAAACATCATTGCTTCTCATTTGCAACTTGGGAAAGAGAAAATATCTTTGTAAATAGTGGGGTGGGTTTTAAGGACTGAGCCTCTATTAGCCTGGTGGGTTATTAGTGTCCAATGTGAACACTGCTGGGTAACTTATTAGTAACATGAGTGCTGTTTTCTGGGGGTTGTTGATGAGGGAGGTGTTATGTCCTTGAGTGGGGTTTACTGTGAATGTTTGTAACCTGGGAGGTCGGGCATGGAGCCAAGGCATGCACAGTTATAAAATGAAAAGTGCATTTTAGGAGGCCACCTACAAGATCAACTTGAGCTTTATAAAGGGAATATTTACTCCAGATAAAATTCACCTAGAAATTTGAAATTTTTAAAAAAAGTTATACAGGCAGAAAGAAATAGTTACTCATTTCCTCTTCATCTTATTTCCACCTAAAGAGAGTGAACATAGCAAAAAAATTCAAGATAGCCTACACCTCCAGTAAGGCAAAGTGGCTCTTTGAATTGTATGAATTGAAAAATGGACATGGTTAAACACCACACACACACACACACACACACACACACACCACACCCACATGCTCTCACTGTTTAGAAGGGAATACCAATATATTTACCTTACTAGGAATATATGAAAATACACACTGAATTGAAAGGACTATTATTCTTAGCTATCCATGGTGGTGCACATTTGTAATCCTAGCACTTGGGAGGCTGAGGCAGGAGGATTACAGAAAGTTTGAGGCCAGCCTGGGCTATCAGTCTCAAAAAACAAAACAAAACAACCAAACTAGCCAAACAAACAAGTATGGAAATCATTTTTAGATTAATTTTATGTATGTGAATGTTTTGCCTGTGTGTATGTATGTGCACCACGTGCCTGTCAGATGTCCTAAGAGGTCAGAAGATTTCCTTGGGGGTACAGTTAGACTTGGTTGTGAGCTGCTGCGTGGGTGCTGGGAATTGAACCTGAGTCCTCTGCAAGAGCAACAAGTGCTCTTAACTGCCAGGCCAACTTTCCAGCCCCCAAAGAAGTAGTTTTTAAAACAGGATAAACAGGGACTGGAGAGATGGTTCAGTGGTTACTGAGCACTGGCTGCTCTTGCAAGAGGACCCAGATTTAGATCCCAGCACCCACATGGCTTCAGCTCTAGGAGATGTGACACTTGCTTCTGACCCCTGTGGGCACCAGGCGTGCTTGTGGTATACGTATATCAGGCAGGAAGATACTCATACACATAAAATAAAATTTAAAAACATCTAAAATATTTTGAATGGAGTAGGATAACACATGGATTAAACAGTCAGGTAGTCATACCTAAAAAAAGAGACCAATAAATATCACAGATAACAACAGTTACCTTCAGCATTACATTCCCCTAAAATCTTTATATTACAAATTACTTCTCTAACACTATAAAATAATTCAAGCTGCAGACTGTTAAAACAAATATAACACATAATTAATCTGATAGGCCTACATATTTTCAAGGTATAACGTTAGTCGGCAAATTCCTATGTCACTCCTTTCAGAAGCAAACAAATACATGGTATCATATTAAGGGACAAAAACTAAGCGAAAAAGGAAGCCTCAGTGAGACTAGAAATGAGCTAAAACAGGAGAAGTGCTATCAAGTAAACAAAACCAAGTAGAGGAGCAAACATCAGAAGGATGGAAGGCGGAAGCACCAGGCTGGTCTGGAGGAGTTAATAACCAGCATGCCACCCTCAGAAGCTACATGAAGTGCGCGCGACATCCTACACCGCTATCAAAGAGGATTTAGTCTCTCCCCGAGATGCCTGAACACCAGTAGGCTGGAGCAGAGATGGCAAAGTGCAGAGCTTCCTGCTCCAACAGACAGGCTGGAGCAGGCACGGCCAAACCACAGCGGTTCTTCCTCCAGCCCCATTCCTGTGGTAAAGACAGGCCACCAGTCGCTTACCACATTCAGTTCTGCGGTGTCAGCACGGCTCCTCAGCCTCACACCTCGAGTCTGAAGCTACACAGAGCTGCCTGTGATCCTCACTGCCTTGTTCTACAATCTTATTCCTCCAGGAATAGTCATCCTGACATTGGATCAAGTTTGATCACCAGATTTTATCTCTAGGTTGCTTGGCTCCTTTGGGAGAAAAAGTATTACATTTTTAATTTTTCTTGAAGTATAGAAACTGCTGTGTACTGGAGGGACAGTGTCAAGGGCATGTGCACTATGCTTGTACCCCTGCATGTGAAATTCCATGTATGAGGTTTACTTTGGGATTCAGTACTCTAATGTAGTGCTTAAGTGCTTAGCACTTTTCTTTCTTTCCTCTTTTAAAGTACTGTTCTCATTTCTATTTAATAAGATTACATTATGCCTTTCTTTTATACGGATCGCCAGGAAACTAAGAATCAAATCTGTTTTTCAGTTACATCAATTATGGTGGCCCACTGTACTGGCATATTTGCATTTTTATTTCCAAAATTTCTCTGATTTGCTATTCTCTTCTCAATCCTCCTATTTTTCTTCCACATATCCATTTGGTAAAAAAATTTCTCAGATAATCCGAAAGAGCACAGCAAAGAATCATGCAGTTATGATGTGGCAGTCAGTGTGGTTAGGCACAGACGGCTTTCAGGTGCTCAGTGACAGGAAACAGAACCTAAGTAAAGCACTTGCCTCACAAGCAGGAAGACTGACCTTTGATTCTTAGCACCCATTAAAAAGATGGGTGTGGTGGTGTGATTATAATCTCAGCCCTGGGGAGGTGGAGACAGGTGGATTCCTAGGGTTCAATGGCCAGCCTTTCCAGTCTACTTTGCAAATTCCAAGCCAGTGAGAGACCCTGTTCCAACAAACAACAAAACGATGACCACCACCACCAGGGTATGGATGGTGTTCCAAGGAAGGATAGTCTTTTGGCCTCCATACATACCACATACCATCACACCATGCACCCCTTCCTCCCTGCACCTGCACACACAAAACAACGGAACACAGCTTCCATAATGGAACTATGAGTATATAACCTCAACTTAATCCTACCAGTGTTACTTGAAGAGCCTTGTCTGTACAAATCATCGGACGTACTGTTGTTATACACTTTACACAGGTGATTAATTTAAACAGAATTAGGTGGGCTAAGAGATGGCCCAATGGTGAAGAGCATGTACGTCTTTCAGAGGACCTGAATTTAGTTCCCAGCACCCATGTGGTTTAGTTCCCAGCATCCAGTCCCATGGTGGCTCTCAAATGTCTGAACTCCAGCTCTAGGGCATCCAATGCCCTCTTCTGAGCTCCATGGGTATCAGTCACACATGCATACATGCAGGGAAAACACTCATTTACATAAAAATAAATATAACAATTAAAAATGCAAAGCAAAAGTCACTTTGAGACATTCTGCTTCATCAGAGGTGAGCATAAAAACAGTGTCTTGGATGTTCTTTTGTTGCGGTGGTGGTTTTTTTTAGATAGTTTCTCTGTGTAGCCCTGGCTGCCCTGGAACTCACTTTGTACAGTAGACCATGATACCTGTGTGCTCTCTGACCACCCCCACATCCATTTAAGATTTTTATTAATAATCTACTTTACAGCAGTAGTGTTCTGATTTTCTTTTTTTTTTGGCAGACTATTTTTCCCTCCTAGGGAAAATCATTTTATAGAGTCCCTCCCCCAGCACCAACACACATACACACACACACACACTCCTGTCCAGCTTCTGAAGACCCATTGAATTGGGAATGAGAGACTCTTAGAAGAGCCTGGGCACCTGAACTTCTGCATTCCACATCTTCAACAGCTATGGTTCAACAATGTGCTCACTCTCATTTTAGATTAAAACTGATTCTGTGGAAACAATAGGTTGTCACCATGAGTTCAGTCCTAACTGGATTTAATTTTCTTTTCTGAGATAAAGTCACGTAACATAACCAAAGCGGTCTCTACCTCATGACCTTCCTGCCTCAGCTTTCCTAGCGCTGGAATGACAAGTGTGGGATTATGTCCCTAACTCTAACCCAGTGGTTCTCAACCTTTGGCAGCCAGCTATCTCAAAAAATATTTACCTTTTGATTCATAACTAGCAAAATTACAGTTATGAAGTAGCAACTAAAATAATTCCATGGTTGGGGGGGGGTCACTGCAACCTGAGGAACTATTAAAGGGTCTCAGCATTAGGAAGCTTGAGACCCACTGCCCTAACTAGATGTGTAAATTTTCTTTTGAGAGTTTTTGTTTTTGTTTTTTCGAGATAGGGTTTCTCTGTGTAGTTTTTGGTGCCTGTCCTGGATCTTGCTCTGTAGACCAGGCTGGCCTCGAACTCACAGAGATCCACCTGGCTCTGCCTCCCAAGTGCTGGGATTAAAGGCGTGTGCCACTACTGCCCGGTGAGATTTTTTTTTTAATGTGTATGGGTGTTTTGCCTGAATGTTGTTTATGGACCACATATATGTAGTGCCCTTGTAGGGTAGAAGAGGGCATCGGAGATGGCTGTGAGTTGCCATGTTCTGACCAGAGCTTTAAGGTATCATTAAAGGAATTTATTATCTTGACTTTTGTAGAACTTGACTCTTGACCTTCTCATAGGAATTTGAGCGATTGTGATAAAGTGAGTTACATGGGTAAACTAAAACAGCACTTTGCAAACTTTCAGGCAGGGTCTCAGCACTCCTCAAATTCACTCTGGGGTTGACCCTGAAACTGGTTCTCCTGTTTGTTGTAACCCCAGCTCCCAAGTGCTGAAATTACGGGTATTTGCCACCATGCCCAATTTTATATGGTGCTGAGGCTGGACCAGGGCTTTGTGCACAACGGGCAAACACTCTACCAGCTGAGCTTATATGCCCACAACTTATAAACCTTTGTAGACAATCAATTTTTTTGCTTTCCTATGAACAATGATTAACAGCCAGTTCAAGGTCAAGTGCACACAGTATGCTCAGTCCAGTGACAGGCCAGTGATGAACTTCCCTTGTGAGTCACTGTGGCATTGTTTAAGCTGCCAGTGAATGCAGGACCCCTGTCAACGCAACATGTGACTTCTGTCCTTACAGAGGTTTGCTGATGATAAAAATCTCCGCTAGTAATTTTTCCTCAGCTGCAGCTAAGAGGCTATAGCCTAAAAGAAAACGGCCAAGGAGAGAAGCTGAGTCCGTGCAGAAAACATCCCCCAAATCCTGACTTTCTAGAATGAAAGGTTCAAGTTTTAAAACTGTCAAGGACAGAAAGAGACAGCACCATTCCTCAGGGGAGACTTCGTGCACATTTTCAAGTGCCAGGAAGCTTGGAATTTTCATGTTGTCAGAGCTGAACCCTCATTTTATGCACAGCTTCAAATTTCTACTCTAAAAGGAAAGAGAAAGCTAGAGGGAAAAAGAAAAAAAAAAAACACACAGAGCACATCACTCCTCACCCCTGCCCCCCATTTGCTCACCCCTTTCACCCCGTCTCCCCCGCGTAGCCATGCTCTCACTCCTATCCAAAGGGTCTACTGTGTGGTAAACCCTAGCCCATGAAAAATGCTTCTAAGAATGCTGAGGGGTTGGCAGTGTAGCTTAATGGGTAGAGAGCTTGTCTAGCATGCATGAAGCCCTGGGTTCAATCTCCAGCACGAACATAAACAGGGTTGGGGGGGTAGTGGTACACACCCACAAACCTAGGACTGGGAGAAGAGGCAGGAGGGTCAGAAATTCAAGGTTATCCTTAGGTATTTATTAAGTTCTAGGCCAGCCTGGGCTACCCACATGAGACCTTGACTCAAAGGGAAAAACAAAGTAGGTGATATAAATGTTATTGTGTTATTTCTACAAATGATAGAAGCAAAGTTCAGGGAGTCTAAAGACTAAAGAGTTTAAGAATGACTCATTCAGCAAGGAAGGGTTGACCTGGAAATATAATAAACACAAGACTTTTTAGTTCAAGACCTTTGCTCTCCTATACCCCCCAACAAAACCCACACGAAAGTTCGTATTACTTCAGACATTGTATAGCTCACTTCTCCCACACTAGCAGATGAAATCAATATTTGGAAGATAGATCTAAGTCATCCCAGTTGTGATCTGCTAGTAGAAAATTGTCCTAAAGAGACCTGAAGCCCATTTGTAAACTGGTGTACTGGGTGCTAAAAGGGCCATCCTAAACTTTAACCATGATACATCGTATTCCGGATCCCATAGAACTCGTTAGGTAGCCAGACTCAGAGTGCTCATGATTACTCATCATCTGGCCGACTTCTGACTCCTGAGGAACTCTTCCCTCAGGAACTGCAGGCTTTATTTAGCCTCTTAAGCACAGGATCTATAAAACCACACTTACCATTAGCCGTCCTGATTTACAGAGAATTTAAGAGTTGAGTTGTAACCTAAGATTTAAAACGAAATAAAACAAACAAACAAACAAAACCCCAAAAACCCAAAAACCAAAACACAGCTTCTGGTGAAGAAAAAGGAGGAGGAGGAGGAAGAAGGAAGAAGGAAGAAGGAAGAAGGAAGAAGGGAGGAGGAGGAGGAGGAGGAGGAGAGGAAGAAGAAGGAGGAGGAGGAGGAGGAGGAGGAGGAGGAGAAGAAGAAGAAGAAGGAGAAGAAGAAGAAAAAGAAGAAGAAGAAGAAGAAGAA
>CABHPP010145371.1:66872-81117 GCA_902168425.1 Peromyscus attwateri
GAAGAAGGAGAAGAAGGAGAAGAAGGAGAAGAAGGAGAAGAAGAAGAAAGCATATACAAACCAGTTCTGAAAACGTTGAGAAAATTTCCTTTCCTAAAATATACCCGACTATGCAAATGAAAAGGAGCCTAGGAAGGCAAGCCATATGCAGGGATTCGTGCTTTGCTGAGCAGTATCTCCAACTTCCCAGAATGAAGTCAGTCGAAAACCTCTGCCAACATGCCCCACAAAACACCCATTCCTACTGCGCCACCTAAGCGGCGGTCCCTTCCACTCACCCCAGAAAGCTCTGCTAGGAGTCGGCCAAGCTGAAGAGAGCTTAGCAGTTTGTCTTCTTTTATTATTTTTTTTTCCCCTAGGGTTATTTCAAGACAGGGTTTCTCTGTGTAACCGCCCTGGTTGTCCTGGATGGAACTCACGCTGTAGACTTGACTGGCCTTGGACTCACAGAGATCCGCCTGCCTCTGCCTTCTGAGTGCTGGGATTTTCGTGGTTCTTAAACTACTTTGTTCATTTCGTTGGCTTTAGATCATTCTAGTACTTACAGTATCTCTGATACGGTAACGTTTCCCATGCCACTCCCAATGGTTAGAACAATCCCCCTCTTCATGTAGAGAGCATCCCTCCTTTCCAGCTGTCTTTCATTAATGAGGCTGAAGGGCTTGGTAGCCTCATTTCGCAGGACAGGCCATAGTACAAATTATGTCATCAAAATAAATAGCCAGAACATAGCGGTCAGACGCTGTAAAGGCATTTTAAAAGGCTCCTGACATTCTCTTAGGTCGACCCCCTAAGAGAAGGATGTACAAGCCATCTCCTTGAGGGCAGGAAAACCAGGGAGCTGGGTACATTCTTTTCTATCTTGGACAACTGAACCGAAAAAGAAACCAACCGGCCGCGAGAACTTCAGCACAACCTAATTTCATCCCGAGGTCAGTCATTACGGAAATCAGCATGCTGGCTGCCTGGCACACCAAGTCCTCTCCTCTTGGGAAGCACTGTTCATGTGTTAGGAAGGGAAGTTTTGGATGACACCACACCACTGCCCCTCTGAAGAAATGGTGCAGTCTCCCCCATTCCTGACTTGGTGGCCACGCCCCCCCCCAAACATAAAATTAATTAAATAAATGGTAAAAACATGTCAAAACTCTTCCGTATGAGGGGTTATTCCATGTTAACTTCCCAAGTATAAGATTTGGGTATTAATTTTACTTACTTAAAAAGATGATTCCTTGCTGGGCGCTGGTGGCACACGCCTTTCATCCCAGCACGTGGGAGGCAGAGGCAGGTTGATCTCTGTGAGTTTGAGACCAGCCTAGTCGCAGTGAATTCCAGGACAGCCAGGGCTATGTAGAGAGACCCTATCTCAACGCCCCCCTTCCCCACCCCCGCCAAGATTTGTTTTTGTTTTTATTTGTGTATATGTGTGCATATCTGTATCTGCCCTAAGTGGGTACCATTAGGAGTCAGAAGACTTAGAGGCCACGGTGAACTACCTGCTGTGCTTAGAATCCAATGGGGCCTCTGGAAGAGCAGCAAATGCTCTTAGCCCTGAGCCATCCCTCTAGCCCCTCCCCCACCTAGCTCTCTATCTGTCTCTCTGTCTATATATCAGTACCAGAGATTAAGGCGTGGTAGGTAAATACTCTCCTACTGGGCTCTATCCCCTGGCCTATTAGGCATTAATTTTGGATATTGTATTTTGTAAATTTTACAATTTTTAATGTTTTGGGATATACTTAACAATCTCTGCCTTACCTAACAATACCCCAATGGCTTCAATCTCTTCAGAAGCACTGGCTCTCAGCCACTGGGTCATTTATTATTATTATTTATTATTTATGTACTTAAAATATAGTTATACCATTTCCCCCCAAACCCTTTAACCTCTTCCATGTTTTCCCTTCTCCCTTTCAAATTCATGGTCTCTTACTCTTTAATATTATTATTAATTGTTAGATGTGCGTGTACATGTTTGTGTGAAGGCAGACTGCTTTTGCAAAGGAACTGAGTTTTGGACCCCAATGCCCACACTGACTGATTCACAACTACCTGTAACTCCAGCTACAGGGCATCTGACATCCTCTTCTGGCCCCTACCTATACATGGCATACAACACAGACACACACAGACACACACACACACACAGACACACACACACACACACAGACACACACACACACACACACACACACACACACGCACACACACACACACAATTTAAAAAGTAAAATAAAGTCTCTGGGACTTTTAGCTGTGCCACTGAGTTAGGACCTTAGTAATTTAATTTTATCCTTCCAGGCCGGCACCAGTCCACAAACTTTACAGTTTTAGCGACTCCTAGGCAAGTTAGGTGGAGTGGTGTATGCCTGTGACTCCAGGTCATCCGTGGCTACACAGTAAGCTTGAAGCTAGCACAGGCTACATTCCACCCTATCCTTAACAACCCCTCCCATGACTCCCCAAAAGAAAAGGAGAAACTTCCAAGTCCACAAGGATCTGAGGTGTAAACAAGAACTTGATTCTCTCTGTATGTAGTATGGCATTAAAAAAAAAAAAATGTGGCCGGGCAGTGGTGGCGCACGCCTGTAATCCCAGCACTTGGGAGGCAGAGCCAGGTGGATCTCTGTGAGTTCGAGGCCAGCCTGGTCTACAGAGTGAGATCTAGGACAGGCTCTAAGGCTACACAGAGAAATCCTGTCTCAAAAAACCAATTAAAAAAAAAAAAGTGGCCGTGGTGACAGACAGCTCAGAGGGCAGAAGTGCTTGCTCTGCAACCCTGAGGACCTGAGTTTGAATCTCCAGCACCCACAGAAAAAGCTGGGCATGGCGGGGTACCTGTCACCCCAGCAGCAGCAGGCCGGCCGAGACAAACAGGTAGATATCCAGACATCCCTGGCCAGTCAGTCTAGCCAAACTGGCAAAATTCCAGTTCAGAGAGAGAGAGAGACCTTATCTCAAAGCAACAAAGCAGAGACTCATAAAGGAAGAGTCTGGAAGTCATGATGTGGGGTCCACGTGTACACGAAAGTTCACTCACAACCACACGCAAATACTTTTTCTTAAAGAAGTATTTATGTTTTGAGGCAGGGCCTCATGTGGCCTAGGCTGGCCTTGAACTCTGCATTCTCTTGGCCCATCTTTTGAGTTCTAGGATCACAGGCATGCATCATCACATTCAGTTTTATGTAGTGTTGGCAATTGAGCCCAGGGCTTAGTCCACGCTAAGCAAGCACTTTCACTACTGAACTGTATCACTGCACCAAAAAGTATTTAGTTTGATTTTTTTGGAAATTATTACCAAAACGTTGAAAACAGTAATTTCTCTGCATCATTGGCTTTCTAAGGTCATTGGTTGACTATGTTGCCAGTAGTATTTGGTTTTCCTTGGATGCATAAGATTCCTCGTTGTTTGAATGGTTTTATCACTAGTATGTTGTGGGATATTTTGACTGCCCGGTGACACTCCAGACTGTCAATAAAGTTTACTTTGGCCGGGCGTTGGTGGCGCACGCCTTTGATCCCAGCACTCGGGAGGCAGAGGTAGGCGGATCTCTGTGAGTTCGAGGCCAGCCTGGGCTACCAAGTGAGCTCCAGGAAAGGCGCAAAGCTACACAGAAAAACCCTGTCTCGAAAAACAAAAAACAAAACAAAACAAAAAAAAAAGTTTACTTTGAATCAAGGGGCGGAGCTAGTGACTAGCTGACCAGAATTAGCCATAGAGAAGCCAGCAATTTGATTAGAGAACATGCAGAGGAAGGAAAGGGTGGGGATTAGAGTTTTGAGTTTCCTTTTGGTTCTGGGGCGAGGGAAGAGCTGTGTCTCTTGTGGTGTCTCGGGCCAAAAAGCAAAGTCAGATAGTTGCTACTCAACCTCTCTGAGCTAGAAGGTTTTCACCCCAGCCTTTGACTCCTGAGTCTTATTGATAAATAGAACAATAGAGACTTAATTTAAACTTACATATCATGGCCACAGGACTGGGATCCCCACCAAACTGTGGCCAGAGTGGCTGGGTGCTGACTTCCTGCTGTGGGACCACAGATGATAATTAAAATATCAGCAGATTCATGTGTAGCCATTAAGCTGACAGAAAAACATCATTAGTACATTTAATACATTATTAAAGACAATTTTTTTTTTTAAAAACCAGGGATGGGTGTAGCTCAGTGGGTAAAGTGCTTGTTTAGCATGCACAAAGCCGGGGTTCTATTCTTGGCACCACATAAACAGGGTATGGCAGTGTATGCCTGGAATCCCAGCACTCATAGCACTGAAGAGGTAGAGGCAGGACAATCATGAGTTTAAAGTTATCTTGGGAAATACAGGGAGTCTGGAGCTAGCCTGGGATACATGAGACCCTGACTAAAACAAAACAAAACAAAACAAAACAAAAAAAAAACGAACAAAAATCCCCAGCAAGTTCTGGTATCTTTGCTTGTTTTCGGTAAGGTCAATCAGTCACAGCTCTGCTTGTGTTCTCTAGGCTGCTGGAGGTGGGCCTTTAGGCAGATCTCTGTGTTTACATTTTGAGAAGCTCTGTTCTAAAAGAGACAACCAGAACAGTGTGAATCAGGTCTCTCACTTGGCCCTTCCAGGGTTGGAGGTAGCCGAGAGCAGTTCAGAACTCCTCACATCTGAGGCAAACTGCAGACATGCATCCCAGAGATCACCGCTTGGCCACTGACAGAGTGCCTAATGTCTCTCATGTCTATGGTGAAAGAATAAAAATCAAAAACAACAGACCCCAAACCTAATATTTTCAGCTCAAGAATGTATTTTTTTTTTCTTCAAATGCACAACCAGTTACTTTTTAAGGCCAACTTTGAACAATCTTGATTTCTATTTGATTGTAAAGATTTAATAGTTTGAAACAAGAACTCCGGGAGCTTTAATTCTTTCTCCAAATATATGAAGAGGACTGAAATATGGTTCGGCATTACATAATGTTGCCACCTACTCCCGAAACAGAATTGAGCGCCTAGCAACAGCAGGGGGTCATCTCAGGAGAGCACTGATTGCTCACTGGAGCATTCAAGACACAGATGCTTTCCTGAGCTTATCATACCCAGCCCTGCTGAACACAGGCTGGGTAACCTGGGTCCCGGGCCTCCTCATGAACAGTGTTCTCCAATGGTAACAGACGAGACAGTCAGGGTGGGTCTATCTACCTCTCTGTTACAAAAACTCCAAATAAACTGTGAAACCTTTGTAGAAAATATGCATCCTTTACACACATCTGTCGTCCCTCAGGGATGTATTTTTAGATTTGTATTGATTGCTGTTGTGTGCATGATACGTGTGAGTGGGGTGCACGAGTGTCATAGCACACGTGTGGAGATCAGAGGGTGATTTTTAGAGTCTATGCTCTCCTTGCACCTTTACATGGCTTTTCAGGTTGCCAGGTTTGCCCAGTAAGCGCCCCCCTCCCCCCCTCCCCCCAGCCCTCCCAGCGGAGTCCTCTAGCTGGTCCATTGGCATTTTGTTGAAAATGGGAAGGGCTACTACTTTTCTTGGTGTTAAGTTTTCCAATTCTATCTCCCATACTGCAACAAACGGAAGCATGAAGGTGCCTAAGATGTTGGAAGCTTTTCTTTTTCCTTCCTTCATTCCTTTCTTTTTGGAGCCAAGTCTCACGACGCAGCCCCCACCTGTTGACGTGTTCCGAGAGTCGGGATGAAAGGTGTGCTTTTTTTTTTTAAAGATGCTTTTCTTAAAATAGTAATCTCATGTTCAAGACAAGACTTATACAACCTTTCAAGCCACAGGTAAATTTGAACAACCATAGTTCCCACTCAATCCCAAAGGTGTAGCAGCATTTAAAGACCCAGGGTGCTCTGGCTCCCTTTGCAAAGACATGGAGAATAGGAATACACTTAGCTTGTAGTACTGCCAGTGTTTTAGAAAGGCGCATGCTCTCTGTGTTCCTTGGCTATTTTCATGCACACCACTCCTGATGTAAAATAGCCTGTCCACGTGTCTTTAGATGTTCGGAATATGAGACATATCTTGCTTTTTTTTTTTTTTTAAAGGCGGTAGCTTTATTAGGCTTTATTTTGTGTGAACGCATGGGCTTGTGAGTGCGTATGTGTCACGGTGGAGGTCAGAGGACAAATGCAGGAGTTGGTTCTCTCCTCCCACTCCGTGGGTAACTGAGGACTGAACTCGGTGGCCGGGCTTGGCGGAAAGGACCCTGACTACTGAGCCGTTCCGTCAACCCTACTCTTTGCCTTTATGGACTACTAACATTTTGTTCCATTCTGGTTTCTTCTCCACTTGCCCTGGTGTCTGAGAGAGAAATATATAATTTTAGTCTACTTCAACTCATCATTATCAGCCTTGCCCTTAGAATGAACGCTGCTGGCCCTGTTTAAGGGTGCTTTTCCCAACCTTGAAGTTATAAAAGAGACTTTTTGATATTCTAGACACTTTACTGTTTTAGTTTTGCGACCACACTGGAACTGACTGTGTGTGGTCTGGGATGGAGGCTATGATCAGAGAGACAAGGATATGTAATGAATCCAAGGTGTCATTATAAAGAGCCATCTTTCCCAAGAGCTCTATACTTGACACTGTTGTCCATCTCCTGGTCTGTTCCCCTGGGGATGCCACACTGTCTTAAGTCCTGCAGATGGATAGGAATCCCCATGCTGGATTGAGTCCTCTCTCCCAGTGCTGTAATCTGGTCACACATATCACCACCTCACTATTGTCACTTGCTGCTGTGAGACCGTTTGGGTCGTCTCTGACTTACGCATTTTTCATACTTCGATAAAACTTGGCACTTTCTTTCTGAAGTTGATTAATTCCCTATGCTATGACCTCATCCAATTTATTTATTCTGAACATCCACAGCCAACCTGTCAACCTGTCCTCTGGCTTTCTAATTATGAAAAAGAAATCCCAAGTCTAAGCAGTGCTGTCACCCTGGTCCAAGGCACCAGCCCTCTTTACTAGTTTATTAAAAGATCCTATTAACTGACCTCCCAGCTTCCACCCCACTGTCCCCAGTCTGTCCCCACTGCACAGCGATCTTTTAGAACACAAGATCTGACCGTGTCACTTGCCCCTCTCTTCTCAAACCTGGGTCCTCATGTGCTCAGCACAGATCCCCACGCTTTCAACACTTGCCTATGTCTCTAGTAACACCACTGCTCTGCTCTAGCCACATGGATCCTCACAGCTGTCACAGCCAGCCACTGGGCTTGTGCCCTTGGCAGGTGTCTTTACTGGGCCTCTCTTCTAGCTAAGCTGAGCTCTTGAGCAGCCAAGGCCCCTACCTCCTGCATGTCTTTGTTCAAGTCAGCCTCTCACTTCCTGAGCCACCCTATTTGAAAGAAGGCATTCCGCCCCTAGACTAGAGGAAAACACAATCCAAACAGTGTCTTATCTTTTGACAGAAACACAGCACTAGGAAGAAGTACCCATAGTAACCACAAGCGATTTAATAGCAAACATCCATTTGTTTCAGACAGCTGATTCTGTCCTTCTATTTGCAAAAATAAGACAGCTACAGAAATTAATCTAAAGTATGCTAAATACTACAGATGGAAGTCCTTTGCTGACCAGAGATCTGTTTCTTTTTTTTTTTTCTTTTCAATGTGTGGAGAAGAACCACGCAAGTTAAGTGGCCTTTGCTTCAGTGAATTAATCTCTAACACATACTTATACAAGGGGATGGGGACAATTACTCAGAATCTCTAGGCGCTGGGGTACATTTCTTATAGTTTTTGGATTGATGGTCATCTCTCCATTTCTGATTCATCAGTAGTTCGAGCAGAGAATCTACACGTAACTTCTTTAAAGTTTCTTCCACAGAGTGTTTTCCTTGCTGGCTTCTCACTAAACATTTACCTTTTCCTGCTTTTCTTTTATTAGTTTCCATGACAACACATTGAACCACATTTTAAATACCATATAGCTTTTCTTAGACTGTAGGGAAAGGACATGGAAGAGAAGTTGGACATAGTCCAGCAGTTTCTTTTAGGGCTGCATACACACATACCAGCTACACAGAAACAGGATTCAGAAAATGAACACCTACTCCCAGTATCATCTGGTGAAACTAGCATCATGACAGACTATGTGTGTTCCTATTTGTCACTCAGAAGACTCACAATTTGTGAATCTATTCTCCCCTACCAAGTATCTGAACCTTGTAAGAGTTTATTTCTTTGAAGATTATATTATTATTTACTTTTTAGTTAAGCATAAGTCTGTGTCTGTGTGTGGTGATGCTGTGGGGCCTGGAAGAAGGTGTTGGGTCCCTTGGAGCTGGAGTTACAGTCAGCTGAGTCACCATGTAGGTGCTGGGGATCAAACCTGGGTCTTCTGCAAGAGCAGCGAATGCTCTTAACCACGGAGCCATCTCTCTAGCCTTGTAACTTACACTTATATTGTGGCTACTTGAGCAGGCAGAAATGATTTGGATGAATTGACCTATAGACAAAGGAGCATAGGGCTCCACACCCAGAAACGTTACCAAGGACCCTTTGGAGACGTGGCATGCACGGCACTGCAGCAAGTAGCATGCAGCCACTGCACACATATGAGCTTTTACTGCTTGCTAGACTGTGCTCTCACGCTGTGGGCTGGAGACGTGAAAGCCATTTCTAGGTTCAAACTCACGAGGTACTGAGAGAGTGCTCTAAGAAGCCCCAGATGGCCCATCTCCCACATTCTTAAGATGCTTCAAATACATTTGCAAGTAATACTAAAAGGACCAACTTTGTCTGAGGGGGATTACTTCTTTCTAAACATTTTTTTATTACATTTGTGTGTCTGTGTGTCGGGGGGAGGGGGGCAAAGGTGTCTATTCTGTCCTTCTACTACGTGGGTCATCAGGCTTGCAGGCAAGCACCCTCACCTGCTCAGTGAGTCATCTTGATGGCCCAGGAGAATTACTTCCTTATAGACCACTGACTGCTTCTTCGTAAGCTTCAGGGGATCTTGAGGGCTCAGAGTGCTTGTTTTACTATCACTAAATAATCAAAACTAACACCATTCCATCATTTTTACTTCCTTGTTTGGAAACGGTGATATCTGGCAGTTTTATCCTGTGTTAGTTTCTGGCACTATTACCGCCAAAGAAATCCAGCATAAGGGTTTATTAAGTCTGACTGCATGTTCCATGCAAGGAGGAGCCCTTGGAAATAAGGATGCCCAGCCCATCCTAGATCCGCTCAATCAGACTCTTTGGGAATGGGGTCCAGGAAAAAGGTTTTTACAAGCTTCCAAATAAGCTATAGTACTCATGAGCTCTAATGATATGTGTGTCCGTCTGTGCCTCCCACCCTCTTCTTTGTGACAGGGTCTCATTAGTCTGCCCAGGCTGGTTTGGAATGTGAGGGCTCAAGTGATCATCTCACCTCTGCCTCCAGAGTGGCAGGTATCACTGTATTCTAAAGAGGCATTCAGCATCTGTCTCTGATGCTCACAAGGTATTCGGCATCTGTATGAGAATGGATACTGCCAGCACTCAGGAGGCAGAGGCAGGCAGATCTCCGTAAGTTTGAGGTCAGCCTGGTCCATATCGCAAGTTCCAGGACAGCCAGGATTACACAGAGAAACCCAGTCTCAAAACAAAACAAACATAAAAAACAAAAACAAACAAACAACAACAACAAGATAGAAAATGGATACTCTTCTTTAGGAGCACCGAAACACTGAAATAAAGATGTTTTAAGAGGTCAAAGCCATCATTCCATCAATGGTATTTCTCAAATTAAATCATGCTAGAACTGCTTTTCTGGCCCCAAGCTGTAATTTTAAACAATCTCATCTTACAGAATTCATTTTGAGAGGGTGAATAAGGCTAGGAAATCTTTTGAGACAGGGACTCATATATAGTCTAGGCAGGCCTGGAACTTCTGATTCTCCCGGCCTTAATTCTCAAGCGCTAGGATTACAAGCATGGGTGACCATGCTCCGTTTCAAGGTCGGAAAATCTTATCTGTTTACCAGGACTTGGTTTCCTGGATTAAAATGTTAGCAAAACATAAAGACTGATAAACCATAGCAAAATAAGAATCCAACCCGTCCTAGAGGGAATCTAGGTCATTCAGAGCCCATATGGAGGTAAACGCTTTCCAAGCTGAAAAAGCTACATTTGCAAAGTGTTTTTACGTCTGAGTGACTGCTGCATTACTGGAGTGGGGGACGGGGGACCAGGTGGGGTGGGAATGGAGGTCCGGGTGGGGTGGGGGTGGAGGTGGGGGTGTAGAGGTGACTTTTAAAATTCCAACCCAGCATCCTCAAATTACATATCTTTACAGACAGAGCTGCAAATCTACAAGCTGATGTCTCATATCCGGTTCTGGATGCTCCGAGGCTCTGTGTGTGTGTGTCATTTACTGACCACGTGAACACAGCACGGGGAATGAACAAGAGCAAGGGACCTGGTTGACAAGCCAAATAAACCCTGGCCACCAGACAGTGACAGATGCCTTAGCCAGATCGCCCCTACAGCAACTGTGAGCCCAGGGAAAACACACACCTCTTCATGTTCTCTTTCTTCCAGATAAAGAGAGCTCAGGGTGGAGAAGGAAAACCTAACTCCACGTCAGGCTTCCCGTTAGTACCAGATGCCTTCTGCCACTGACAATTTCGAGCCACCCAGAACCCACTGCTAATTCTTCCCCTTTGAATCCTGTGGAACTGCTCTAAAACACATATGCTATGTGAACTTCCTCCCCGCCCCCCAGTCCCTCCTTCCCTCTCCTTCTCTCTGTCTCACTCTCTGCCTGCAGAGATGGGGACTGAACCCAGGACTTCATGCACGCAAGGTGAGAATTCTTAACACTGAGCCACATCTTCAACTCAAATTACTTTTCTGGAAGCACTGGGTAGTCTCAAGCAATGTAAGATTTTTGACTAGTCAGCCCATCAAAACAGACCAGCGATAGCATTAAAACACAAAACACAGCCACTGAGTGTAGACTTTAGTCTACATTTCATTATCCACATTACCTCTCAGGGTTGGTCACATTAATCACACACTTTTAAGTGCTGAGTTACTTTTTATAGTAATATGCTACATGTCAAAGAGTAGACAGGAGAGTAACTCCTGGGGCTGGAGAAATGGTACGGTGGGTAAAGCATTTGCATGCCCGGGTGAGGCCTTGAGTTTGGATCCCACGCCTGTAATCCCAACACATCGACCGTGAGATGGGAGGCAGGTACTGAAGCCCCAAAAGTCCAAAGATCTGCTAGGCTGGTATACCCAGAGACAAACAAGAGACCCTGTCTCAAACAAGGTGGAAGGCAAGGCCTGAAATCCATGGGATGACCTCTCCCCTCTACACCAACGCTGTGACACACCCATGTCTCCTCCTCAATATTTCAAAAAGGTAAAAAGTATCCAACTCTCATCTGACAATTAGTGGAAATAAAAAAGAGAGCATTTAACCAGCTAGCTATGCATCTGCTTCTAGAACCTCAGAAACCCTTTGGATAAACACAAAGTTGGCCATTCTTCACTGGACTTAGACCAGCTTGGAAAAAAAGGACAAGAGACAGCCTGCTCGGCAGTTTCTCAAAGGTTCTGGCCTTCTGTTTGAAGCCTCGTGATGACAGGTGCGGCTCCTTCCCTGCCTCCATCTGTGGCCTGGCGGAGCACTAGAACCGGCCCTCACACCAGCAAGAACATATGGGCCTCTCCTTCCCATGGTATCTGCTCCCTGCCTGCCTCAGCTTGTCCCTTTAGTTCTTGCAGGTAGCTCCCAACTCACTCCAAGTGTGAAACATGTTTCCAGTGTAAAGGCTGATACAAAGGAAAGAATATATGACCCCCACCTCTATGTTATATAGCACGATAAAGTGAATTCCATGAATCTGGCAAACTTAGGAGCAGGATGCCGTAATACCAACCTCTAGATTCCTTGCTGCTTTTACAGCTAACCCTTATCCTACAGTTTGTGCCCAACATTCACTTTTCTGAGGAAAAAAAAAAAAAAAAAAAAAAGACCTGGCACACACATGCAATTTAACTATCATAGTCTTGCCTATGTGGAGACATTTAAGGAGGGTGTCAGGCAATGCACAGTCATACCTGGGTTGCTTCATACACAATACTGTAATTCTCTGAATACTCTCCCACAGCAATGCTCACTACATTCGGCTTTACAGTCAGCATAACACTCCATTATGTACATATGCATACCAGCATTTATTCACTCTTCCCGTCTGTGGAAAATGGTGTCTTTGGTGAATTTTTGCTTTACAGACATTCCCATGAGCACCCTTGCGGATGTCTCTTGGTGTGCGTATTTAATTTCTTTGAGGGTATGGAACTAGCTATGGGGTTGCTGGGTTACAGGGTATGTGGATGATCAATACTGTCGGTCAGGGCCAAAATCTTTTAAATCCCCCAGTCCCGGCATCTTCTGCTCTTACTGACATTCTAAGGAAGACATGGCTGCTCCATGCGTCCTTGCCAACACTTGGTATTTGCAGAGTTCTTAAGTTCTGCCATCTAGTAGGTGTTAAACAGAATTTTCAATATGGTCTCCACTTACATTTCCCTGAAAACGAATGAGCCTATCCTTTGTACATCTGTCCGCGCTAGTTTCCTCTGTGAGATGTCACTCATTTGTCTACTCTTCTCTTAGACTTAAAACCATGATTCACTCTAGTGCCAGCTTTTCCAGTACGACTTCCTTCCTTACCCTAAGTTAGACAGGAATCGAGAAAACTATATTCCCAGTTATTTTTTTTTTTAAAAAAAGTGTACATACTTAAAAGGCTGCTTAAATGGTTGGATATTTTTCTACAGAGATTGGCAGAGATGAAAATTATTGTCAGGAATGGTGAATGTATAATGTATGTAAACTTATTTATTTATTTATGGAGACCAGGTCTCATGTAGTCCAGGACTTTTTTTTTTTTTTTTTTTTTGGAGAGAAAACAAAGCCACCATAACAACATCTGCTACATTCTATATACCTCTGTTTTCCCGGCTGATCTTGCTTTAATGTGAGACTGGGTATTGCTATATTGTCCTTCCATTCCTTGGCTCACAGGATCCTCTTGTCAGCCTCTCAAGAAGCTTGGATTGGCAAGCATGTACCACTCTGGCTGGCTGACTTTTCCCTTCCTTTCTTACAGCGTACTAATCTTTCCTGTATGGTTCCGGTGTGCGGCCTGCCAGACAAGCACCCCCCTGACTCCGACGTCTGTCTCTGTCCCATTAGAGCGCCACGCATGCCTAGAACAGCTTCTGTATTCTTTTCTGAGTTCCATTAAGTCTGATGCCAGTTACTGTAAGAATGGCAGGGTGAATCTGCCTTTTCTTCAGTGGCCTTACTGATTCCTGGGCTGCTCTGAACATGACAGTCTACCAGGTTTTGTTACCATTTGGGTCATGAATGTTTCCTGAAGGCTTAGTCCCCTGTCTGTAGTGCTGTGGGTGTGAATCTTTGGGCCTTTCCAAGGACAAGAGCCAGTTTACTTACTTTATAGTTTTGATGAAAGCATCTTCCAACTTTTGGAAGCCCTGAAGCTTGGGAAAGTTTGGCTAGGTGTGATGGTGCATACCAGCAGGAGGAAGGCAGAGGAAGGCCCTGTGAGTTCAAGGCCAACCTGGGTCTACACAGCAAGTTCTAGGACAGCCGGGGCTATACAGAGAGATCTCATTTCAGCCCCACTCCCCAAAAAAGATTGGTAAAGTTTGAAGATGGAAAGTGTCCCATTATCAGTGTGTTCCACATAAGACATGTCATTTTTAATGTCAACAATGATGATATTCTTATGATACAGATTAATATATTCAAATATTTCTGTAGTTAAAATATATGTATATGTATATGTATATGTATATATATATATACACATATCTTTCCCCAAGCAATTTACCTATGATTCTCCAGAGAAAGCATGCAAACAGTAGAGTCAAGATCTTCACTAGGGTTCTACATTACCTTCCGGTCTCAGTGGAGACCACACACTTCTTTCACAAGGCTGGCAGTTAATGGTGAACAATTTTAGAGGTTATAAAATTGTCCTTTACGGGCTGTCAAGTTGGTTCAGCGGGTAAAGTGCTCCCTGTGCCAGCAAGCCTAATGACCTGAGTTTGATCCCTGGTACCCACATAAAAAGCGGGCTGTGTCATGCTGGTTCACAGCTAGCTCTAACTCCTCCAGTTCCAGGGCATCCGATGTCCTCTTTGGGCCTCTGTGGGCACTAGGCACATGGTAAACAGACATACATGCAGGCAAAACACCCAAGCACATGTGAGAGAGAGAGAGAGAGA
>CABHPP010145372.1:2330-40668 GCA_902168425.1 Peromyscus attwateri
GTTCACATAGAGTTGACTAGGAAAGGAGTGGATGGCTAGGGTTCACATAGAGTTGAATGGGAGTCCTGTTAGGAGAAGCAACTTGCTTGTTAGATGTGCTGATAATTTTGCTATCTCTGACAAAGGGGTTATTGCTGTTGCTTTGGGAAGGGACTTGGGGGAAGAAAAGACTTTAACAGGTAAGGGACTGGTTGGAAACTGAAGATGCTGGGAAGAAATAAGCTCAATGCTTAAGGGCCTGGGAAAGAGCCAGAGCTCATGCTTAACTTTTATTAGGCCCTGGGTTCGATCCCCCAAAGGAAATGAAAAGTTCAATGTTTAGATAAAGGATGTATGTAAGAAGAAACATACTGTAAGTGACTTTCCTTATTGGAGGTTTGGAAACAGGTCAGGTAAGTATCTCTTAGGCATCTACCTGGGGCCCAGCACCATGCCTGGCTACATACTGTCTTGGTGATTCAGACTATGGGGAAGCCTGTCTAGAGCCTAGGTTACAGTAAGGGCATGAAGGGTTCTGTAGCTGGTTTTTCTTTGGACCATCAGTTCCCAAATAATGACATGGAGACTTATTATTATTTATGAATGCTTGGCCTTAGCTTAGGCTTGTTCCCAACTAGCTCTAATAACTTAAATTCATCTGTTTATATTAATCTATGTTTTGCCACATGACTCGTTACCTCTCCTCCATACTGTATGTCTAACTCCCTCTGTGTTCACTGGCTTAATCCCATGCACCTCAGATTCTTCTTGAGTTCCTCTTTCTCCCTGAAAGTCCTGCCTATTCTTTCCTGCCTAGCTATTGGCCATTCAGCTCTTTATTAAACCAATCAGAAGGTTCCTTAGGCAGAGATAGATCTTCACAGTATACAAAAAGATTATCCCACAAAAGGGTTCTGTATTTTCTGGAAAGTTTGGAGGACGGTGGAACATCTGTCAGTGACTTCATGGAGGACCCAGGAGACCACAAGTTCTAATGTGTTCCATAATTATGATTGTCTTCACAGGTCTCTCTCCAATGGCTGCCATGTTCAGGTCTATCCCACAGGTCTTTAGGGGCCATCAATGTGCATCAGTCCTTCTCTCAGCAAGAATGTTCAGCAAAAAAGCAGATGAGAAACTTACCCTGGCTGATAAAGTGGCTGTGGTCACTGGCTCTACAAAAGGGTGAGTGAATGGAAGTCCCTGGCAGGCTCATTACTGGGAGATGTTGCCATGGTCCCCATGGATACACACATCTCACATATCCTTGACTTTCCCCCCATCCATCACACAGCTCTGTTGTTTAACTCTGTATTTCAACATTTCTCCCTAAAATATCTGGTTTCTGAGCTCCATGAAGATTTGTAGTTACAAAACCAGCTACTCTTAGACAACCAGGGCAGAGTCTGAAGGTAGTCTCTTACCATGTTTGTGGCACAATCCCTGAATAACATTTTACCACCAGAACAGCATCTCTGCTTCCTTATCTTTTATACCCACATGGCCACTGTATTTTGAGTCCTCTGCTAACAGAAAGCAGTCTGACATCTAGTATGCCGTAGACTCAGGAGGTCTCATTGACTGCATACTGCATATAGCACCAGGAATGTGCAGGGCAATGCCTCACCACTAGCTCAGAGTGGTCTAGGTACCCTCACATGGCTTCCCACATCCCCAGTTGTCCTCTGGCTCTTGTAATGATATGCATTTATGATGAGTCCTTACCATCATCAGAAGGAGGGGAGACCTTCATCCTCTTATTCTTTTATGGTCCTAATACCACCAATATATTTAGAACTGTTTAGAATCACTGGGAAAAACCAAAGAATTAGATTTTCCAGATGTCTTAAATCTTTTTGTGTGCTCCCAATTCTCAGTATTCATAACAAATAAAATACATTAAAAATTCTCAGCTGCCCAGATAGTTTCGACAAGACACCAGGCACATGCCTCTTTCTCTTCCTTGATCGAAGCTGCTTGACCAGTACCAATCAAGTCTTCAGACCCCCTCAGCATTGGGAGATCTAGAGGATAGCACATCCTCCTGCAGAAAAGTTTCACAATTGCAGTCCAGAGGGAAGGCATTAGCTTTAGAAAGAGTATAATCCATGCCAGACCCCTGAGGCTGGGAAAAACAACAACGCTAACTAGTTAAGAAGTCTCTACAATTTAGGTCCAATACCCAACCAGGCCCAAACTCTTCTGATGTTGCAGCCTTTTCAAAGCTCCTTTTAATAAAATTATGGAAATATATTTATCTATATAGTGTAATTATCATGCATGAAGCTGCAGGAATGAATGAGTAGACCGTGAAGGACTAGAATGTGGTAGGTACTCAATGATTACTCTTGCCTGCTATGGAAGACTTTGAAGTCACTCTTGGGCAACCTCAGGGTAACAGCTGACATGGTCATCAGGCTCTGCCTGGGAACAAGACAGAGAGAGCTGAAACCATCATCGGCATCTCCTTTTCTGCCCACAGGATTGGCTTTGCCATCGCCCAGCGTCTGGCCCAGGATGGGGCGCATGTGGTCATCAGCAGCCGGAAGCAACAGAATGTGGACCGAGCTGTGGCCATATTGAAGGAGGAGGGGCTGAGTGTGACGGGCACTGTGTGCCATGTGGGGAAGGCTGAGGACCGCAAGCACCTTGTGGCCACAGTAAGGAGCCATAGGCTGGGACAGATGGAAAGACACTGATCTAACCCTGGCATGAGGGGGCTGAGGTCTCCAGGTCTGTAAATGACGCTAATCTCACATTCTCAGGATAGTCAGATGTGACTAAAAGATTTCCTGACAGGAAGGAACAGCTGTGCTGCTCATACTAATCAAAGAGATGGCCAGTATTTTGACATGACCAAGGAGCTTGCCTAGAACCTCACAGGGGTCAGAGTTATAAACTATCTCCACAATAAAGTCTGAGCTGTGTAACCCTGGCCCAACATGTACTGTATGGATTGTCCATTAGACTAGCCTCTGAAACAGGAGCTTTAGGGTCAGCTCCTGTTGTGACCACCCCAGAAGAAGTGAGTTGTGAGGTGGGATCTGAAGGATCATGGAATGGACAGGTGTTGTAGTAGACAAAGGAGAATCCTTCCAGGCAAGAGAAGAGAGCAGAGAAGGAGTCAACTGGAAATTGAAGAGCTGAAAGCAGGACCTCTAGGAGAAAAGGAAAGATGGGATCCAGGAACCAACCAGATGTCTTACATGGCAGAAACTGGATGCATCCAAGGAGGGAAGAAACACCATTTCATTCAGTCTCTGTCAGGATCCGGCTCTGGCCTGGCACAGCTCCAGGATGGCCAGTCAGTCACTGCTTTAAGTTTCTGTGGTCACAATACCTGACAGAGACAACTTAAATAAAAGTTTATTTTGGTCTGCGGTTTCCGTCCATCATGCCGGGGAAGGCATGGGTGTGGAAGTATGTGGTCAAGTCTGTTCCCATCACAGTAGATGGAGGAGCAGAAGGTGTGGCAGGTACTGTGGGCCAGGTGTAACTTGCAAAGACTGCCCTCGGTGACTTTCTGCCAGCTCGGCTCTGCCTCCTGAAGGTCCATAGCCTCCCCAAACAGTGCAGTAGCTGGGGAACAAACATTAAAATATGAACCTGTGGGGGACATGTCAGATTCAAAACGTAACAGTGGTTTTCTCTGGCCGTTGTCGCTCTTTACTCCGTTCTTCACCTGCATGCCCTGCCATCTCCTCTGCAGGCCCTGGAACACTCTGGGGGTGTTGACTTCCTGGTGTGTGTGGCAGGAGTCAATCCTTTGGTAGGAAGCACCCTGGGAGCCAGTGAACAGATCTGGGACAAGGTGAGGAGAGTGCCTTTCTACACGGTGTCTATATGTACTCATGATCGCATGAATGCGTGTGCACGTACCACGCCTGAGTTCCCATAGAGCTGCGTCAACACTGGCTTTGATGGATGGACGCGGGGCTTACCTGAGTCAGGCTTTCCATAATTAAGTTTGACAGGTGCTGGCCACGCCCAGCCTCTACCAGGCTCTTGTAGCTCCTGTGTTGATTCTCCTCATGCCGCCGATCACTGCTACTAAGTCCTGAGATGCCAGAAAAAGATGTCTGGATCTGGTCATGGCAGAAACCCTCAGGCTCAGGTTTATGAAACTGTCACAACCTAGATCCACTGGCACCTCTGTGAACCCTGCAGTCTGGCTGTCCCAAGGAGCCACAGGCACAGCTGACAGATGGGGCTCTTCCCCAGTTCTGCTGTCTCGGCTGGGAGCCACTGGGCACTCAGGGAGCTCCTACTGCCTTGGCAGACTCCATCCCTGTTATCCTGACGAGCTTACCCATGATTAGTCAGGTCTGAACCCCCTCCTGTCTGTGGGGGCAGGGAATGGGCCTGTGATCTGAGCGCACCATTCCCTTCTCCTGGGTCTTCTTCCCTCGGCCACCCTGCCATTTTCTCTTGGTAGACTCCGCCCCACTTCGTCCTCTGTGGTTCTTATGTTCCATGGCCTCCTTGATCCACCTTCCAGCTCCTCCACCTCACCCTTCAACCACATCCAGACTTCTCCAGCTCTTTTTTCTTTTCTTTTTAAAGATGGCGCAGGTTTGACTCCCAAACACTGCATAAAAGCTTAACTCAACCTAACCCAACCAAAATAGTATCCAAAACAATAAATACACCACGAACAACACCATCCCGGTTCCAAACACTTCCTGAGGTAGACTAGGTGCCGAGCACACACTCCCCCTTTCAGTCGGTCACTAATAACCAAATTCCTCTCCTTTCCTTCCCCATACTTCCCCAGCCTTTGGAAGGCTGAAGTGGAGTTTGTATGGGAGCTGAGTATGGTAATTCTGAGGCCTGGGGAACTCAGGGGCCTCAGAAGCAAGCCTGCCCTCCGACAAACTCTGACCCTCTGGGCTGGCTGCTCTTATGTCAGCTTGACACACAAACCACAGTCAGCAGAGGGAAAGGAGCCTCAGTTGAGGAAATGCCTCCATAAGATCCAGCTGTGAGGCATTTTCTTATTAGTTATTGATGCGGGAGGGCCCAGCCCATTGCGGGTGGTGCCATCCCTGGGCTTGTGGTCCTGGGTTCTATAAGGAAGCAAGATGAGCAAGTCACGGGGAGCAAGCCAGTAAGCGGTACCCCTCCATGGTCTCTGCATCAGCTCCTGCCTCTAGGTTCCTGCCCTGTTTGAGTTCCTACCCCGACTTCCTTCAGTGATGAACAGTAATATGGAAGTGTAAGCCAGATAAACCTTTTCCTCCCAACTTGCTTTTTGGTCATGGTGTTTCATCACAGCAACAAAACCCTAACTAAGACACCCTCACTCGTACTAAAAGGACTCAGTGTCTCAGCTACTCACCATACTCATGGAGCTTAGCTTCTGTTCTGGACCCCAGACAGTGATGTCTGTCTCCCAGTCTAATCTTTGTATTATTTGGGATTTCAGATCCTGGATGTAAATGTGAAGTCCCCAGCTCTGTTGCTAAGCCAGTTGCTGCCCCACATGGAGAAGAGGGGGTGAGTGCATGGGGGTGGTGGTGAGGGCCATATGCATTGATTTTTACCCACAGGAAACACTTGGGTAGGGGCCCAGGAATTTGAAGATATATGTAGGTAGGGGTGTGTGTGTGTGTGTGTGTGTGTGTGTGTGTGTGTGTGTATGACAGTTGTGTCTTTTGGGACAAGTTTTGTTTCTAGACCTGATGTTTCCCCCAAGGATGTGACGTTTTGATAGAGAATCATTTCCTGGGTCGAGAATTAGGCTTGCTTTCCAGATCCTCAAAGGACCTTTCACTGGCCCTTATGTCTTTCATCTCAGGGAATACAGGGACCTTGCTTTTTGTGACTGCTGTGGTGATGAAGGGTCCAGAGGGAAACAGTCTGGGGCCTCCATCTCTCACTCCCTCACTCTTGGCCTCCTTAGTAGGCCATGTCACCTGTTTCTCTCCTGGTCAGAGGCACCATGGGCTGTGGTGGTATTGTGTTCCCTAAAATATTGTGCACTCTAATAAACTTATCTGGGGTCAGAGAACAGAACAGCCACAATATTAAACATAGAGGTTAGGCAGTGGTAGCACATGCCTTTAATCCTAGCATTCCAGAGGCAGAGACCCATCTGGATCTCTGTGAGTTTAAAGCCACACTGGAAACAGCCAGGCATGGTGACTCACACCTTTAATCCCAGAAAGTGAGCCTTTAATCCCAGGAAGTGATGGCAGAAAGCAGAAAGGTGTATAAGTGTGAGGACCAGGAACTAGAGCTGGTTAAGCTTTTAGGCTTTGAGCAGCACAGTTCAGCTGAGATTCATTCTGGATGAGGACTCAGAGGCTTCCAGTCTGAGGAAACAGGATCGGCTGAGGAATCGGCAAGGTGAGATGGCTGTGGCTTGTTCTGCTTCTCTGATCTTCCAGCATTCACCCCAATACTGGCTCCAGGTTTGATTTTATTAATAAGAATTATTTTAAGATTCTTGCTACAATGGGCTGACCTCTGACCTGCCACGCAGCCTGGTCCTTCTGTGTATCCTGTGGCTACCCAGGGGTGATCCAGCCTGGGACTCCCTAGTGATCTATGACACCACAGAGGTCCCTACAACATATGGACATCGCTTGAGTTATGTCCTCTGGATGTGGGGCCTCAGTTTGGGGACCCTGTTTAAGGGCTGCCACGCTGACTGTATTTACTGAGTGGTGGCGACTTCAAGGCTCACTACTTCAGATGCCTCGTTTCTCAGAGTTCTAGATCGTTGCTTTTCACTGTCAACTCTGAGCTCTTCTCCTCTTAGCATGAAAACACAGTTTCCTGCCTCTTCTAATTGAATGAATCTCCAATCTCACTTCATATCCCTTTCTCCTCAAGGGGAAGCTCTGTTGTTCTGGTATCCTCTGCAGTGGCTTATCTCCCCGTGCCGGTGAGTATGGCACCCTCTGGTAAAGTGGGTGAGGGCAAGCCGCCTTGATTTCTTGTGAGGCCTTGCAGAGGGATGTGGAAGAGCTGACTGTTGATCCTAGATAAACAGAAGTTATGAATGCTTCAGATCAGGTATTATTATCTCATTTTGCCCTCAAGGGGCAAAAATCTGCCATTTGACTCTAAGTGATGTTCATTTGTGTACCTGCCAGGATAAGACCCTGTAGCTCCTAATTCCAGTTTCCTGGATGACTTCAAACGAACAGCGCAGCCAGCATTCGCTGTGTCAAGCTTGGGTACACCTGATAGCAACTTGGTGACATAGACCAGGCCCTGGCCCCTGGAAAACTACTGTGGGGTGGTGAGGTGCAAGGGGAGGGTCTGTGTTCAGGCTACAGTCAGGCACAGCTTCGTAGTCTGCAGCCCGGAAGTGACCTTTGTTCCGGTAAGGATCCCTTCCTACCTCACTGATTTGCAGTCCCCTTCTTTGCATCTCAGAAACTGGGCGCCTACAACACCAGCAAGACGGCTCTGCTGGGCCTCTGCAAGTCTCTGGCTGTGGAGCTGGCTCCGAAAGGCATCAGAGTGAACTGCATAGTGCCGGGAGTTATCAAGACTGACTTTGGCCTGGGGGTGAGAATGACAAACGCCTTCCAGTCCCCACTGCCTCCGTCATCCTCTCCATGCACCTTCTGGTCCCTTTTCAGGCTTCCATCTGAATGGAAGCCCACAGAGCCTGGACATGCAGCGAGAACCCCCTTCCAGGGTCAGGCTTTGGGTAGCGGCCCCTTACTTTTCCGCAGAAGAATGAGGGTCTCTGTCTTCTTCAAGCACACTAGTGTTCATCCCATTCTCCCACAGAGGTGTGGGTCAGCCATGATGCTATCCTCAGCCTATCATATATATCTCCAGTCCTCTGCCTAACGCTGACTCTGAAATCTCTCCCTAGGAGAAAACATTGCCGAACATGCGGCCTGAGTTGAATAAAATCTACGGATTGCAGCGGTAGGTAGGGCTTGGGGGCTTTGGTGTTCTGGGCTTCGTTTTAGGGAAAATTGTATTTCAAGATGAAAAAGGCCTTCCCCCCGGCCGCCCCCCACCCCCCACTCCTGGCTTCTTCTCATTTCTGGAGTCCTGGGTTGGAGGCAGGAGGGTGGGTATGAGTCCAACAGCATCACCTCCCACGGAGCCTGGCGAATGCTAGGTGCCCCTCCCGGACTGCGGAAGCCGGGATCAGAGCTCAGAGTTTCCTGTGACCTCATCTCCCCTTTCCTGCAGGTTAGGGGAGCCAGAAGACTGTGCCGGGATTGTATCTTTCCTATGCTCCTCGGATGCCAGCTACATCACCGGGGAGAACATCACAGTAGCTGGTTTCTCCCCTAGACTGTGAAAAGAGCGTGGCTCAGAGACTGGCTGGAGGTCCTCGGGAAAACAGAGGGCTTGGTGGGGAATAGTAGATGAAGAGCCTTAGCATGTGCTTGGGGTCCAGGTCATACGGGAAACACCTACTTAAAAATGGTGAAGGAAGGCCGGTGTTTAAAGTTTTCATTTGGAATAAATTTGTTTGGATCCTCCTGGACATGCTCCTGTTTGTAGAGTGATACACACACCCCTCTTGAGCCAGAAGCATCCTCCTTGGGTTATTGCCTTTTCTTACCACTGGCCCTCATCCCTAACAGGGTTTTGTTTTTTTTTTAAATCTCTCCATCTCTCCTTTCGTTCCTTTCCTGTGAAGACAGAAATCAGGCTAGAGCCTTCCCATCTGCTCTTCCAGGACTACCTTTTCCTTGGTGTTTGACTCTGTGCCTTGGGATGGTCTGTGGGGATACTTCCAGACATTTGACCTCTGGCTTACAGGTGAGTTTGGTCAGTTGGAGGCAGATTGGAAGTCAAGGTGATGAGGTCAGAGAATGTATTTCCCAGGCTCCCTTCTTATCTGCCTGCTGTGTCTGGGTTCTTCTGGTCTACCAAAGGGAACTTTGGTCAGGTGACACCCTCCATAGCTTCTTACTTGTGACTTCTGGCTTAGGTGTGGTAATGGCTTTTTACCTTGTTGGGTACTAACTAAACATTAGCTGCTCATTTGTAAAGGCTTTAAAAATCATCTTGAGATTTTCTTTATACATGTTTACATTGTATATTGATCAAATCAAGGCACCGTGGGACTCTTCCAGGGAAGATGGGAACAAATGTCCATTCCCTCTGTGGGCAGCACCAGTTTCAGGCTGATGACGCGATTCCACGAAAGTCTAGCAGTTTCCCGAGCTTCCTTACAGGAGCTCGGGTGACTCAAAGGCAGGTGCATCACCGGAGCTCAGCCCAGCATGGGTGATGACTGTCCACAGATGCATCCCTGTAACTCCTTGCCCACCTTGCAGGCTGCCCAGTCTCCTCTCCTCAGCAACTGTTACCGCCTCCGTTGCTTCAGGGAGAGGCCTTGTGAAACTTGTAATTTTTGAGTTTCCTGAGTCATGTAAGTTGTAGGAACTTCCCTTCTCTCTCCAGCAGGAAGTGTTTCAGTTGGGAAGAAATGGTTAGAGAACACCAAATGATTGATATCCATCGCCTCAAACATTTTATCATTTCTTTGCGGTGAAACATCCCAAATCCTTCCTTCCAGCTCTTTCGAAACACATAATGCAGCATTACTGGCTGTTGTTACCCTCTAGTAAAACAGTAACAGATTTTATTCTTTCTAACTCCAACTTCATACTCACAGGCAAAACAATCAATCCCATTTCCTGCTCCCCAACTTTTCTAGCCCCTGGCAACCGTTATTTTACTTGCTGATTTTATGAGGTGGAGTATTTCAGATTGTACACAGAGTGAATTGTATAGTGTTACTCTTCTTATGTCTGCTTTATTTCAGCCAATATAAAATGTCCTCTAGCTCCATTCACAATGTTGCGTATGACAGGAATTCATAGTTCATAGCGATATAGTGTGTGCGATATTCTTTATCCATTCACCCATTAATGGACACAGGTTGATTCACATAGCTTAGCTCTTCTGAGTAGCTCTGAAATAAGCTTGGAAGTAGAAACAGTCCTTTAATGTACTGATTTTATTTTCTTTGGCTATATACTCAATAGTGGAATTACTGGATGATGTGGTAAGTACTCCTGTTTTATTCTTTGAGAACGAACACGCAGTTCTCCACAATGGCTATGCTTAAGTAAATCCCACCAATACTGTTTCCCCCCACATCCTTGTCGGCACTTACCTTTGTCTTTTGATCTAGCCATCCTAACTAGAGTGAGATGGCAGTGCATCAGGGTTTGGATTTGTATTTTCCCAATGACTAGTAATATGGCTTGAGAAATGGCTATATGAAGGTTTATTTGGCCCATTCTTTTTTAAAATTTTAATTTAATATTTTTATTGAAAATAAACGCATGAACTGTGGACCAATAGCTGAGGAGCCCCCATGGTACTAGACTAGGCCCTCTAGATAGGCGAGAGAGGTGTGTAGCTTGAACTGTTTAGGGGGCCCCCAGGCAGTGGGATCGGGATCCATCCCTGGTGCATGAGCCGGCTTTTTGGAGCCCAGTGCCTATGGTGGGACGCCTTGCACAGCCTTGGTGCAGCGGGGACGGGCTTGGACCTGCCTCAGCTGAATGTGCCAGGCTCTGCTGACTCCCCGTGGGAGACCTTGCTTTGGAGGGGGTGGGAATGGGGGGTGGGAGGAGGGAGGAGAGGGGAATCTGTGGGTGGTGTGAAAATGAATAGAAATTTTCTATTCTGTTTTTTTTCATATAATGTATTCTGGTCACAGTTTCCTCTCCTTCATTCCCTACATTCTCCTACCTTCACACTCTTCCGACTGAGGCCTTCTTCCTCTCTCTCTTTAGAAAACAGACAGGTAAGAAAAATAAACCAGAAAAACAAAACACAAGAAGCACACACACACACACACACACACACACACACATACACATACTACTACTACTACTACTACTACTACTACTACTACTACTACAAAATTGTTAACCATAATATACAAGCAAAAGACAAAGAATATAAAAAAAAAAAGCCCAAAAAAAAGCAATTTGAAAAAAAAAAAAAAAAAAGTCTACGAAAATACCATCAACTTTGTTTTGTGCTGTCCTGGCCATCTACCACTGGGCATTGGGCTCCCTTAAATGTGCTTTGTCTACCCAGTGGCATGCCATTGGGAGAAAAGTAACTTCTCCTTTGCAAATGGCCATCAGTTGGAGATAGGAGGGACGGGAGCCTGAGTCCACGTCCCCTCTCAGTGCTGGGACCTATCTCGTCTGGCTCGGGTCTGTGCATGCTTGGGCCCATTCTTTTTTTTGTTTGCTTGTTTGTTTTTGGTTTTTCTTTTTTCTTTTTTTGAAGGAGTCTTTTTTAAAAATTATTATTAAGAAATTTTCTATTCATTTTACATACCAAGCACAGATCCCCCTCTTCTCCCTCCTCCTGCCCCCCAGCCTTCCCCCCCAACCTACCCCCATTCCCACCTCCTCCAAGGCAAGTGGTTTTGGTTTTTCAAGACAGGTTTTCTGTGTAGCTCTGGCTGTCCTGGAACTCACTCTGTAGACCAGGCTGGCCTCGAACTCACAGAGATCTGCCTGCCTCTGCCTCTTGACTGCTGGGATTAAAGGCCTGAGCCACCACCACCCAGCTGCTTTGGCTCATTCTTAAATAAGATTCTTTGTTTATTTTGCCGCAAAGTGTTTCCATTTTTGTTTTCTGGATTTTAACTCCTTGTCAGAAGCATAGTTTTCAAGTGTAGTCATGTATCACTTGAGGACAAGGACACATTGTAAGGAACGTGTTCTCATGTGACTTTGCTATTGTGAGGACATACAGAGTACACCTATACATACTAAGATGGCCATGATGTCACCAGGCAATGTGACATCCACTGCCACTATGTGGATGTTAAATACCTTCCCCACTTCTGGTAGATTGTCTTGCTGCTCTTTTGATTGTTTCCTTTGCTGTGAAGCTTTTCTGTTTTCTTTAATCTCATTTATTTCTTCTCACTTTTGTTATCTATGCGTTTGACCCGAATTTGCAGGAATAAGGGCTCCTGGCTGGTGAGGCGTTGAGTGGGAGGACTGGGGAAGAGAAATAAAGACAAAGCTGTAGCTGGGACGAGGAGGTCTTGTATAAGCAGATGATTTATGCCAAGCAAGTTCATTAGGAAGTGCAGCATCGTACATAGGATTTGCAGGGGTTAAAGGGCAAAGTCAGCAGAGAGCTAAGTCAGACAATGTTGGTAAAGAGAGCGTGGGTACTTAGACAGCTGCCTAAGGACTGATAGCCACAGCTCAGGGGAAAGAGTTGGGTCCCCAGAAACTGCAACCTTGACGCCTATGAGGGACTGACTCCAGCCCTAGGCAGACCTTACCAAGTCTGTTCCTGGACAAGGACACAGGACTGAAGTTGGTCCTTTCACCAGGGCCTCTGAGAAAGTCTTGGGGAGGTCTGGCTCCCCACATGTTTTTATGATCTTATCCAGAAAAATCCTCCTCTGGACCAACATCATGAAGCATCATACCCCCACCCCGTATTTTCTGATGTTTTGGAGCCTGGTCTCAAACCACATCGTTTTTCTTTAGCTGAGTTTCACTGAGTCTGGTCTATACATCCAGAGTTTGGGGCGATAGAGACAGAATTTGGGGGATGTCTTCTCTGCCTCTTCCATCGCTGGGATTCTCATTTATTTAGTAGCTTTCATATTGCTGTTGTTCATAGCATTTCTTTATTTAGTGGTTGACTTCTAGGGGGAATTATCTGGCAGTGTCTTACTCTATGATTCCTAGAAAATTCTCATTTTTTTAATTTAAATTTTTAAAAATTAAAATATATCATTTCTCCTTCCCTTTCTTTCCTTCAGCCCTTCCCTTCCCATTTACCCTGTTTTCTCCCTGCTCTCTCTCATTGTTTCCCTCTTTCCCTCTCTCTCTCTCTCTCTCTCACACACACACACACACACACACACACACACACAACAAATATATAAATACAACCTGTTCAGTCCATATAATGTTACTTGTACGATTTCAGGGCTGAGCACTTGGCATTGACTAACAAATTGGGAGGCTCTTTATTTTTTTAATTTTCAGAAATTAAAGGCTTGAGGGTAGTAGCTGACTCTCAGAAGCCTCAGAGCTAAAATTCTGGAAGTGGCTTTGAAACTGGGCGGTGGTCAGAAGCTGGACCTAAAGGACGATCATGGCTCATAAGAAGGGAATCTGCAAAGACAGCGTCAGCCTCCTCAGAGGCTATCCAAATGCTCATGCGCTGGAAATTGGTGGAAATAAGGACAGGGAAGGTCACTTTGATGAGGTCTTATGTTGTGTAGCAGTTTCCTCTGAGGCTAAACCTTTCATCTTGGACAGAAACTTCTTAAGACATAAGGTGTAAAAAAGAAGTAAAACAGCAGGATATTTTAAGATAGGATGTGTGTGTGTGTGTGTGTGTGTGTGTGTGTGTGTGTGTGTGTGTGAAACATTCCATCCTGTGAAGAAGCTTGTTAAGACAGAAGTAAACAACTCAAAAATATCCTCAGGAAGCCCCTGAAACTGACCATATTCACCCCCACCCCCAAGAGTATATAGACAGAAAAGCATGCTGGGAGTCACTCTCAGATGAGCTAAGCTGCATGGAGAGGCTCAGATCAACTGAGCTACATAGAAAAGACACTCTCCAACCAGTTGAACTGCCTGCAGGCTGTGCAGTGTGCTCCAGCTTTTGTGAACTGTCACCTCTGTGGGGGTGGCTTTTGGTGATGCAGCTGTCTTTGAGACATTTCTGCTCCTGTAGTAACCCCTCACTTATATCCCTGTAAGTAACCCCAGTAAGATTCATTGGTTCGCCAAGTTAGACTTTGGTGGCATCTATCTGTACTTTAGTCTGTGGTCAGTTCACTATCTGGGGTGAATAGACGTTTGTTCACGTCTCCCCAGGAAAAGTGTCTCCCACCTCAGGTATGATTGACGAGCATTGTTTTCTAAATTGGAGGAAAAGCTATCTGTGTTGAAATGGCAATGAATTTGGTTGAAATGTATCCATGTCCTAGAGCCTCGTGGAAGCCAGAACTTAGGAGAAATGAACTTGGACATTTGGCAAAAGACATCTCCAGACAAAGTTCCTAGGGTGTGGTATGGCTTCTCCTGACTGCTTATGATAAAATGCAAGAAGAAAGAAAACAAACCAAAGTGGAACTTAGGATTTAAAGAGACCCAAACATTCAGAAGTGGGACATTTCAGCCTGGCTGAGGCCTGGGGAGGCAGGACAGTTGGGGGGAGGACAAGCAGTGACAACATGGCCCAGTGAAAGGGCAACAAGGAGTTGACATGCACAGGACACTAGATGCTCTTCCTCAAGACAAGAGAACAGTGATGCAAAGAAACCTTGGGTGTTGTGGAATAATCTTTGTGTACACTGTGAAGATGTGTCTTTGCCAAGGTGCCTTCTGATTAGTTTAATGAGTGGCTACATGGCCAACAGCTAGGCAGGTAGAGGTTAGGTGGGACTTGCAGACAAAAAGAGAGCTCTGGGAAGAAGGAGGCGGAGTCACCAGCCAGACACAGGAAACAGCAGATGAACATGCCGTGATGAAAAAAGGTACCACCATGTGGTAGAGCATAGATAAGAAATATGGGTTAATATAAGTTCTAAGAGCTAGTTAGTAAGAAGCCTAAGCTATTGGCTGAGCATTTATAATTAATAATAAGTCTCTGTGTGGTTATTTGGGAGCCTGCTGCCGGGACAGAGCTGACCAGCAGTCTCAATAAAAAACTCCACCTACATTTGGAGATCAAGGCTGCCACTTCCATCACAGAACCCTGTGGATGTACAATTTCTAGGGATGGGCCAAGTGACCCTTCAAGGAACCCTTGAACTTTACTGCCCCATGTGTTTTTTTCCTCTAATTTTTCTTTTATTGAAAATAGTTTTTTATACAATATATTATGATTATGGTTTCCCTCCCCCAGCTCCTCCCAGCTCCTCCCCACCTCCCTTCCCATCCAAATCCACACTCTTTCTTTCTGTCTCATTAGAAAACAATCTAGAAAATGATAATAAGTAAGATAAAAACAAAAGCAGACAAACTGGAATATGATAAAATAAACAAGCAGAAGAAAAAGAACCAAAGAAAAAGCATAAGAAACATATATAGGTGCACACACACACACACACACACACACACACACACACCTACACAGACATTCCATAAAAACACAAAATCTGAAACCATAATATATATGCAAAAAAACCCTATAAGATTAAAAAAAAAAAAAGCCCAACAAAGACAAAGAACGTCCAAAAATGCTCATTATGTGTCAGCCATCTACTGGTGGGCATGGGGCCTGCCCTTAAGAGGGGTTTGTATAATCAGTTAAGACTCCATTGGAGAAAAACAATTTTCCATTGGTGAGCGGTTATCAATTAGAGATAGCTTCTGGGTTAGAGATGGAGGCTTGTGTACACTTCCCCTCTCAGCTTTGGAAACCTACCTGGTACAGACCCATGCAGGCCCTGTGCATGCTGCCACAGTCTCTCTGAGTTCTTATGTGTGTCAAGAGTACTGTATTTAGAAGACCCCTGTGATTCCTTGGTGTCCTCCATCCCCTCTGGCTCTTACACTCTTTCCACCTTTTTTTCACTGGGTTTCCTGATCCCTGAGGGGAGAGATTTGATGGAGACATCCCATTTAGGACTGAGTGTTCCAAGGTCTTACTCTCTGCACATTGTCCAGCTGTGGGTCTCTGTATTTGTTCCCATCTACTGCAGGAGGAAGCTTCCCTGATGATGGCTGAGCAAGGCACTGATCTATAGGTATACCAGAATGTCGTTGGGAGTAATTTTGTTGTTATATTCCTTTAGCAGAACAATAGTAGTTGGCTTTCCCCTAGGTTCCTGGTCTATCTAGTCTCATGTTCTAGGCTACCTGAGCAGTGTCAGGCATGGGTTCTAGTTCAAGGAGTGGGTCTTAAATCCAATCATATATTGATTGGTTATTGCTGCAAACTTTTGTGTCCCCATTGCACCAATGAATCTTGCAGGCAGGTCACCATTGTAGATTGAAGTGTTTGTGGCTGGGTTGGTGTTTACCTTTCTCCTTTGGTAGCTAGCATATGAAGTACCTTCCAGTACCATGAACACTAGTCAACATGGGTGTATGCTCTAGGTAGGCACCAGCTCGGCTTTTCCATGTTCAATGTGTTGTCTTCAGCAACAGGGCTTTATCGTGAGTTTTTGGGATGCAACCAATAGCCTTGGCAACAACCTGGGTTGTTTGGGACTTTCCCTGGGGCCCTTTTGGCCAACAACTTGATTAGATGTAACCCATTCCCAGAACTGGAGGCTTCATTTGATGATGAGAGGTCTAGTTGGGGCTTTGTCTCCCTGTTATTTGGTGATTCCATTTAGATTTCATTTGTATATGTATTTATTTTAGGAAGATTCTACTGTGTTAGGTTTCTGTATGACCCTTCAAATGACCCTTAGTGTTAGCTGTCCCTCCCCATATTCTTTCCTTTGCTTCTTTCTTCCTTCTTCCTTCCCATTTGATCCTCCATTCCAGTCCCCTAGCCTACCCACCCCGTCCATCCATAACTATACATTCTATTTCCCCGTCCTAGGGACATCCCTCCCTCCTACACAGTCCCATTCTCTATGCCTAACTTCTGTGGTTATAGGAATTGTAGCCTTCTTTTCAAAGACTTAACAGTTAAGCTTCACATATAAACAAATACATACCATATTTTTCTTTTTGCGTCTGGGTTACCTCACTCAGGATAATTTTTTTCTAGCTCCATTCACCTGAGAATTTCTTGATTTTTTGTTTTTATTTTTTTTAACATCTGAGTAATATTTGATTTTGTACTATACCACAGTTTTCCTTTTCCATTGACAGATATTTAGGCTGATTCCAGTTTCTGACTATTATGGATAGAGCAGCAGTGAACATGGTTGAACAAGAGTTTCCATAGTAGGAGGAAGTGTCCTTTGGGGATATGCCCAAGAGTGGTATAGCTGGATCTTGAGGTGGATCTGTTCCCAGCTTCTGCGGAACCACTGTACTGATTTCCATGGTGGCTGTGCAAGTTTACGCTCCTACCAGCAATAGATAGGGATTCCCCTTCCTCCTGGCTAGCATGAAGTGCCATTTGTTCTATTGATTTTGGCTATTCTGACTAGTGTAGGATGAAACCCCGCCCCCCCCCCCCAAAAAAAACCAGGGTCTTTCTATGTAGCCCTGGCTGTCCTGGAACTTGCTCTGTAGACCAGGCTGGTTTCAAACTCACAGAGATCCTCCTGCCAGTGCCTCCCAAGTGCTGGGATTAAAGGTATGCACTGCCACCACTGCCTGACATAGGATGAAATCTTAAAGTACTTTTGATTACATTTTCCTGATGACTAAGGATGTCGAGTATTTCTTTAACTGCTTCTCAGCCATTTGCATTTCCTTTTTTGAGAAGTCTCTTTAGATCTGTACATCATTTTAAATTGGGTTGTTTTCTTGATATCAAGTTTCTTGACTTCTTTATATATTTTAGATATTAGCCCTCTGTCAGATGTGTAGTTGGTAAAATAAACTTTTCCCATTCTGTAGACTGTAGCTTTGTCCAAATGATGGTGGGTTTTTTTTTTCACTTTCATGAAGTCTCATTTGTCATTCTTAGTGCCTGTATTGTCAATGTTCTGTTCAGAAAGTCTTTCCTTGTGCCAATGAGTTTAAGATTATCCCTCCCTTTCCCTCTTATCAGATTCAGGGTATCTGGCCTATGTTGAGGTCCTTGATTCACCAGAGTTGAATTTTAGGCAAGACCTACACATTCTTAAGTTTATGTTCCAAGCATTCAGTCTTGGCACTCTGGCTGTCCAAAGTGTGCCTTAAGATGCCCCTTTAGGAGGCAGAGTGGTAAGTTTTGGTGATGGTGCACAGAGTACAAGAGCTATGTAGGGCAATCCTTAGTGCAGTTGTTTGGTAAGGGCTTCTGCTGAGAGTAGCCATGATGATAATGGATGGTGAGACCATGGGAATGGGGCCATGTTTAAGACTCCAGGTTTTCAGAGCCAACAGTGTGCCACTCAAACCCAGGGTAGTCACAGGCAGAAGATTCTAGACTACAGATGGGGATGTAGCTCAGTGATAGAGTGCTTGCCTAGCATATTTGAAGCCTAGTTAATGCTTCAATACTTAGCATGACAAAAACAAGCAAGCAAACACACCACACACACACACACACACACACACACACACACACACATACACACACAAATTCCAACCTGTGCAAGCTACAGTGGGAAAAGCACTCAGTAGAGCTCTGGTGGCAGACTTAACGGATTTCCACTTCCCCCCCAGTATATCCAGAAAGAGGGACACAGTATCAAAGGAAATTCATTTTTGAGACAGGGTCTCACTTAGATAGCCTTGGTTGGCCTAAATTCACAGACTGGCTAGTATCTGAACCCCTAGTGCTGGGATTAAAGATGTGTACCACTATACCTGATGGAAATCTTCTTTTAAAGATTTGTTTTTAATTGTGTGCATGGGTACATGTTTGTGTGTATGTACATGTGAGTGCAGTACCCGTGGAGACCAGAAGAGGGTGTCAGATTTCCCTGAGCTAGAGTTACAGGCAGTTGTAAGCCTGTAACTCTAGGGTCCTTGGGACAGAGCTTGGGTCCTCTGGAAGAGCAGCAAGTTAACTGCTGAGCCATCTCTCCAGCCCTTGGAACAGAATTCTTGAGATTCAATAATGTTGTCTGTCTTGTTGACTTTTAAACTTATTTACTCCTTTCTTCTCCCTTTTGGAAAGGGAGCACCTGCCTGTGCCGGTCCTGCTGTTTGATTTTGGAAGTGCATAACTTGTTTGGTTCCACAGGCTCACAGCTGGAGGGAGAGTTTACTTCAGGATGAATTTTACCTTGAGTCTCATCCATATCTTATTTAGACAAGACCTGGGACTTAGACTTTTAAGATATTGTAATAACTTAAGACACTGGGGGCTAGTGTATGGAATGAGTATTACTGCAAAAAGGACATGCATGGGGGGATGGCAGAATGTGGAAGTTTAAAGGTTTGTGTCCTTCTAGAACTCATGATAGAACTATGATATAACACTACTAAAAGGTGAGACTTTAAGTTATTTTATGTCTGTGTACCCTGTGTATTTCTAATACCTTTGTAGGTCAGAAGAGGGCCGTCAGATCCACTGGAACTGGAATTACAGATAGATGATTGTTAGCCATCATGTGCATGCTAGGACTTGAACTCATGTCCTCTGTAAGAGCAGCAAGTGCTCTTAACCACCGAGCCATTTCTTCAGTCCCGAAAGGTGTGACTTTTAAGAGATTATTAATCCATGAGGGCTGTGCCCTTGTGAATGGGATTAGTGCCTTTAGAAAAGAGAATGGAGAGTGCTGTCTGACCCGTTCCCCCTTCCACCATGAATGGACACAGAATTTGTCCCCTCTGGTGACCAAGGTAACAAGGTGCTAACTCGGGAGCAGAGAGTAAGCCCTTTTTAGACAATGAATTAGCCCATGCCTTGAGCTTAAATTTACAAGACTGCATAAGTGTGAGAGAATATCTATTGTTTATAAATTTTCAAAAATATTTTATATAGTAGAAATATCTAATGAGGTTGTTCTTCCCCTCCTACCTTTGTTCTAGAGAGGCTTCCCCTCCATCTTGAGGGCTAACACCTGTCAGTCATTTTTTTTCTTTTATGCTTCTTTAATGTTCCCAATGGCAAAAGTAAGTTACAGCCAATGACCTGCTATATCAGGTACATAGATCTCAACAAACAGTTCATCCATGCAAATAATTCAGGGTCTTTTAATGCTATCTTTTTACTTAGGACTGTGCTGTTAGCTGAAGACCCCTTTGTTATGGAATATTACTTTATGTAAAGATGTGTTACATTTGTTTGTGTTGATGAATAATTGTTTAACTATGTAAAGGTGTGTTACATTTGTTTATGTTGCATTTTATTTAATTATGTAAAGATGTGTTGCTGTTTTAGCCTTGCCTGCCTAAGGCACCTGATTGGTCTAATAAAAAGCTGAATGGCCAATAGCTAGACAGTAGAGGGATAGGCAGGGCTGGCAGGCAGAGAGAATAAGTAGGAAGAGGAATCTAAAATCAAGAAGAGTGAAGAGGGAGAAAGAGGGAGTCGGCAGGGCCAGCTAGGCAGCCACCAGCCAGCCAAACACGGAAGAAGCAGGAAAAGGAGGACATACAGAATGAAAGAAGCATAAAAGGCCCTGAGGCAAAACCTAGCTGAAGAGAAACAGGTTAAATTAAGCTATAAGAGTTAATGGGACAAGCATAAGATAAGGCTGAGCATTCACAATTAATAAGTCTCTGTGTCATGATTTGGGGGCTGGGGTCTAAGAAAACCTGCTACGCCCCTTACCTGAAGCAGGTGTTCTATGTGGGTTTTTCCTTCCTGGTGTCTGAGAGAGCAAAGATGTTCACTGATGGCTTCTTCCTCTTAGAACCCATGTTCCTTTGGTGATGGAAGCAAGTGGTCAGGTAGGCAGTCCTGTAAAGCACCAGCTCTCCCCTGATTTGGGAAGCTCTTGGCTGTCATTCCTCTCCTGAGTCAGGAAGGATGCACGGGTTCTCAGAGCCTTCCTTCTGACGATATATTTTATTTTGACTCTCTGTTCCTCTTTGCCTTACAAAACTGCCTTTACTCTAAGCCAGGGAAGGTACTTGGAATGTGGAAGTAGGCAGCAGAGAACACAGGCATTTGTAGTGTAGTGTTGGGATTGGCTTTCTAATTCCCTGGGCAAAGTTAGTGTGTGTGTGTGGGTTGCTTGTTCGTTTGTTTTGTTTTGTTGGTTTTTTTTTTTTTTTTTGAGATTCAAATACCTTCTCTGTACTAAGACAGAGGATACCTAAGACTATGGTTTGTGGTTTGCTTTGTAATGGACATCAACCAGTTTTGTGTCTGACCTCTCAATCTTATTCTAACATTCTCTATAAATATTTACTCTTTCAAATGCTTTTAAATCGGGTGTAGCATCACTTTTGTTCACTCACTATCTAATGGGCAAGTAAAACCTTGACACCTGCCCATTTTATGTGTGTATGAAATATACAATGTTATCTTTTTGACAATTACATCTTGGTGCTGTTTTATTACATTCCGGGCAAACACAAAATGACTCTTCAGTCTTGCAGTAGAAACTTTTTATTAATTGTGCTGTTAATCTTTATCTTTCCCACTGTTTACCTTTCACAGGAGAAGGTGTTTGTCCTTCTATTTTTAAATTAGCAGACACTCCTGCAGTCCCTTATCATTCTATAGAGGATACGTGAAATTCTGCTTCCCCAACAATGTAGTTCAAAAAGTTGTCTCAGACCAGATATCTGAGGTTGTACATGAAAAACATCATGAATGTGTCAAGTTGATGTTGGATGGGTGTGAAAATTTCACATCTGGGCTTCTTTACTGACAACTTCACCGCAAAGTTTTGACCTCTGCTCGGCTCTTTCAGGATCTCCACTAGCCTTTTCTATCAGCCAGCTTAATGAGCTCTCAGAGTAAGCGAATACCAGCTGCTACCGTTCTGCCTAGACTTTCTCTACCACCGCCATAGAAACAAACCTCTGGCTTTGTGGAGAAAATCACATTATAATGAGGAAGACTCTCCAGTGCAGCTAATAAGCTGAGCAACAAACATGTTAGAACTTGAAGAGGAAGGAACTGAGCGATGGTGGGTAGTTAGAGGGAGCAGACAGCATGAATGGAGAGGCTATACATGCAGTCCAGTCTTGCTGTATGAGCCTGACCCCGGCTGGAGACTCCTACCAGGGCAATGATGAGATGTTAAGAATATTTACCAATAGCTTTTGGTCGTCCCCTCAAGAGACAGGGGTCAGAAAGGGGGTCTGTTCAGTGTGGTGTTATAAAGCCAATAATGAACTAATTCTGAGTGTCAGCATCATGGGAAAGGGGGAGTCTCACATGAGAATCAAATTTTCAACTCACTTAAGGTTGAGAAGTCATAGAGGACAACGGACTGAAAAGGACAGATTGACAGGAGAAAGTAAACAAGTTTAATGATATGTACATGGGTGGCAACGGGCCGGTGAGGGGACAGAGAGCCTGCGTTTTCTTGGATGTCTCAGAATTCTGGTATGACCTTTCCTACTTCCTTTTGTGACAAAGACTGACTAAGGAGCAATAAGGGGCCAAAGGGAAGAACTTGGAGAGAAGCCAGAAGGAATGCAAAGAGGCAGAGTCATAACCTATAAACATGTTCAGACACTGGGTCAACAACCACCCAACTGGGCTTTGCACGGAAGGAAAAACATGCAGACACCATTGACATTCTTAGCTGTGTCCTAACATGAAAAATATTGTTCCTGTCAAACCACCCTAGTCAAAAACTAGGGTCTGTGTAGGGCCTGGAGTGACAGCTCAGGGATTAAGAGATCTCCTGTTGCAGATGATGGGAGTTTAATTCCCAGGACCCATGTAGGATGGCTTACAACCACCTGTAACGTTAGCTCAGGAGATCTGATACCATTTTCTTCTGGACTCCCTGGGCACCTACACTCACATGCACACACTCCCCACAGATACATAAATCTTAAATAAACCCTACGTAACCATATACAACAGCCCCCGGAGTCGCTAGTAAGCCCACTAAAAAAGCCCACCAAGGAAACCCACGCTTTCTTTTTTTGTTAAAAATTTTCTATTCATTTTACACACCAACCCCAGATCCCCCTCTCCTCCCTCCTCCCACCCCCCAGCCTTCCTCCCTAGCCCACCGACTATCCCCACCTCCTCCAAGGCAAGGTCTCCTATGAGGAGTCAGCAGAGCCTGGTACGTTCAGTTGAGGCAGGTCCAAGCCCCTCTCCCCTGCACCAAGGCTGTGTTAAGGTGTCCCACCATAGGCACTGGGCTCCAAAAAGCTGGCTCATGCACTAGGGATGGATCCCGATCCTACTACCTGGGGGCCCCCTAAACAGTTCAAGCTACACAACTGTCTCGCCTATCCAGAGGGCCTAGTCCAGTCCCATGGGGGCTCCACAGCTGTTGGTCCACAGTTTGAGTTTCCACTAGTTTGACTGGCTGTATCTGTACATTTCCCATCATGATCTAGATGTCCCTTTGCTGTGGGATGGTCTGTATGTCAAATGCTCTGATTGGTCAATAAATAAAACACAGATTGGCCAGTGGCCAGGCAGGAAGTATAGGCGGGACTAACAGAGGAGAATTAAGAGAACAGGAAGCTGAGGGAGACACTGCCAGCCACTGCCATGACAAGCAGCATGTGAAGATGCTGGTAATCCACGAGCCACGTGGCAAGGTATAGATTTATAGAAATGGATTAATTTAAGATGTAAGAACAGTTAGCAAGAAGCCTGCCACGGCCATACAGTTTGTAAGCAATATAAGTCTCTGTGTTTACTTGGTTGGGTCTGAACAGCTGTGGGACTGGCGGGTGACACAGATTTGTCCTGACTGTGGGTCAGGCAGGAAAACTCTAGCTACATCCCTTGCTCATAGAATCCCTCCTCTCTCTCATCGACTGGACTCCTGGAGCTCAGCCTGGAGCCCGGCTGTGGATCTCTGCATCTGCTTCCAACAGTTACTGGATGAGGGCTCTATGATGACAGTTAGGGTATTCACTAATCTGATTACCGGAGTAGGCCAGTTTAGGTACCCTCTCGACTATTGCTAGTAGTCTAAGGTAGGGTCATCCTTGTGGATTCCTGGGAACTTCCCTAGCACCCTGTTTCTCCCTGTTCCCATGATGTCTTCATTTATCATGGTATCTCTTTCCTTGCTCTCCCACCCTGTCCCTGTTCCAGCTCGAACCTCCTGTTCCCTTATGTTCTCATCCCCCATCCCTTGTCCTCCATTACCCACCCCCTCACCCCCAGTTTGCTCATGTGGATCTCATTTATTTCTTCTTCGCCGGGTGATCTATGCGTCCCTCTTAGGGTCTTCCTTGTTAGCTAGCTTCTCTGGAGCTGTGGGGAAACCCAGGCTCTTCTTAAGTGTGCATTTTCACAAATTAGCAAGCTTTGCTTGCTATATTTGGCTTTGTCTCATGTATGAATTCTTTCTCCGATGGTGACAATATATTGGAGATAATATGTAAATGTCTCAGTCTGATAGTCTGGTCTGTCTCTATCTCTGAGACGTCCCCAGTCTTCTCCCATCAGGAGCTCGTTTATGGTCTGGTATTCCAGTCACCTCAGTGGTGGATGTATCACTTAGCACGGGAATCAAATTGTGGGAAAGTTGCAGGCCATTTGGTGGCTATTCTGGCAGCTCTCTTAGGTTGAGCTAGTTTGGACTAGCCCACCAGAAGAGGAATTTTGGTTTTCAGATATCCTATCATTAAAGATACATAAGACAAGGGTGGGTCAGAAATATAGTCAGGCCACCAGATAGTGCGCTGGACTGCTTCTTCATATTACTCTGGAAGACTGTAAAAAGGACAGGAGAGGTTTAACAAACTGACAAAGAGACTGTGTAAACTGATAAACTATTACTGTTGTTTAAGTAAACAATGAGAAAAGTTAATGATAAACACTGCATAAAAGTATAGAGGAGGAAAAATGATTTCCTTCCCAACCTTTGTGTGTTCTTTAGCTAAGACTCCCTGTTAAAAAAGACAGATTGATATGAGAAAAGCAAACAAGTTTAGTGACGTGTGTGTCTAATGTCGGAGAAAACCCAGGAGAATTAGGAGATCCCTACAGTAGATTGCTAAGATTATCTGGGACTGTAGATTCACATGCTCCTATTATGGAGAACAAGACAGATCGGTGTGAGGAAAGACCCTTAAGGCAAGGGCAAGGCCTTTGTGTAAGTCATGTCTTTCTGTGGATCACCACTCTCTGGGATCTCCTCATTTGTCTACAGTGCAGAGGGAGACAGCTCTACAAGTCGAGATTTTTTTTTGTAAAGGTTAAAGGTGAAATGTCTTTTTAAAAAATTAAATATGTATATTTCTATTTTTAAAATTAAGATACAATAACATCATTTCCCCCTTCTCTTTCCTCTCTCCCATTCATTCCTTGTACCCTACCTTGCTTCCTCTAAGATTCATGGCCTCTTTTTCTTTAATTAATATATATGTAAATGCATAGATAAATAAATACAACCTGTTTCGTGTGTTTAGTGTTCTCGTATGTATATGCTCTCAGGAATGACCCCTTGGAACTGGATAACCAGTTTGGGGGCTTATCCCTGGGGACAACTAATTCTCCCTCACTCAGCAGTCATTAGTTCCCTGTAGTTCTTTGTTTAGAGGTGGGGCCCCATGAGATATCTATCCCTCCTCTATGATAGCATGTCTGTCGGAACATGGTCCAAGAATGAAGTCATGTGAGGAAAACCCTGAGTGCTTGTGAGAAAATTCCAAGAAAATAAGACAAGAGTCTTGTGACCTCAGTTTCTTCAAAACATGGAATTGTTCTTGGAGTGTGTTTTCATGCTCTCCCAGGTACAGCAGATAAAAATAAGTTTACTTCAGATTATTCAGTACTCATTTTTTTAATCAAGAACTTACAACATATTTATTTTCAATTAATAAATGCCACTTTTAAACCCTTGATGTGGCTGCCTTTTATACGCTTTCTGATTTAGCAACTCGGATTTCTCCAGATAATCAATGATATCCGAATGGTGAATCCTCACCTCCTACGTATGAGGAACAGACTACTATCTGCTGACTGCTGCCTAATGTAAGCAACAAGTCAAACTTGCAGTTACAGTACTAGTCTGGCTATGGGGCCTTCCACTACTGCAAACAGAAACTGCTGCATTCTAAGCCGGAGATATTCAAGAACAAGGAAAGGATTCTCAGCAAATTAAGTTGAAACAGACATTTGTAGGTTTAAAGGGCTTTTGAATGCAGCTGCTCACTAAAAAGCCTGTGAGCTTCTGTCAGTAATGTGGAGTTGAGTCGTAAGTAGTTTATCACAGACACACACAGGCATCCATACATTATAGGAAATGTAAGCTCAAAGTCACTCTCAGGGTAATGACCCAGGCAGAGGTTTTCTAAACTCCCCCTGCACTCCAGACTGGCCAGTTAACATTTGAAGGGAAAGTCATCACTTGTTCAGTTGTCTTGAGCCCACGAAGATGGATTTTCCTTTCTTTCCCATCATGATCTAAATATTCAGCTTTAGGACTGGGGATGGACCTCAGTGGTAGCGCCCCTCCCTCCCTACTATGTTTGAAGCCCCAGCATCACACATACAAAACAATTTTTACATAATCTTGGCTGAAGTTTGAACAGTATTTTAAAAATACCAAATTTACTTAAAACTATCATTAATGAACCCAGTGAATCTAGAAATCCATCATTTTTAGTACAAAGTAGGCATTTAGAATCGAAACAAATTGCATTTTGTTAAACTTTTTCAATATTTTGTGCCTGTTTTTTTGTTTTTTTTTTTTCTAAAATGAGGCATGGTCCCACTCTAGCCCTGGCTGGCATCAGCCTCCCAAGTGCAGGGATTACTAGGATAAGTCACCACACAAGACTTGTATGCATCTTTAATGAATTCTCAAATGCCAGATTCCTAAATACCACATGACACTGAATGTCGAGGTCCAGAGCAAGACAGTGAAAGTCTGTGAGAGGAGATCATCTTGGGAAAGCTAGGGATCATATACATGATCCTACATTCAGTTCTCTTCGCTGATCACTCTTCATTGATTGTTATACCAGGACTGTTTCAACAGTGCATGGAGTCAATAGTGACTAATTTTCTGGGAAATGACAAAATGTCTCTATATAAAGAACTGTCACAACACACTATTCAAGTAAGACATACACCACAACAACCCCAGGTGAAGGAGGGGCTGTAGATATGGGGAAAGAGGAGTCTGGAAATGGGTACTCCAACACTTTGAAACAGGAAATAAGTTTGAGAGAAAAAAATTCAGCTTTTACATATAGAAAAAAAATTTAATGTTTTAAAAGAACAAAAAAAAAGTGGTCATTAAGTAGGAAAAATAGTGATAATAAAAACAAGCACTTAATACCTAAACCTGCCAAACTGGTAAAGATCAAGATAACTTTGTGCTGTGGGAGCCGGAAGGCGACTTTGTCATCTTCCTGGAAGGCAACTGGGATTGCCTTCTTGATATAGTTTATTCTAAGAAATTGATCAAAATGTGTGGAATCGTTAAGGAAACCTAAGAGGGTCATCTTTAAAAATCCAACAATAGGGATGCCATCAAATAAACGTAGATGTATTCTCTATGTTGTGAGTAAAAATAAGAATTATGGGACTAAAGAATGAGGGTTGTTGAAATGAGACAACTGAGGGAAATCATTAAAGCCATATGCGACTTTTGAGTTCGAAATGAAAGTGTGTTGGGCTGGAGACATGGTTCAGTGGTTAAGGGCACTTCTAGAGGACCTGGGTCCGATTCTCAGCACCCAAAGGGTAGCTCACATCCATCTATAACTCCAGTCCAGGGGATCTGACACCATCTTCTGGCCTCCATGGGCACTAGGCACACAAGTGATGCACACAAATACATGCAGGCAAAATACCCATATGCATAAGGCAAAAATAAAGGGTATGGACACTTAACAAGAATAAAGGTGGGCCGGCAAGATGGCTCAGAGGGTAAAGATATTTGGCGTGAAAGCCTCATGACCTCACTTCTAGCCCTTGATTTCACTGTGTAACTGACTCCTGAAAATTGTCCTTTGACCTCCATACTTGTGATACACACACACACACTCTCTTACACACACATAGAAAGAGAGACAGAGAGATACAGAAAACAAAACAAAACAAAAAAACAACCCTGATGCTCTCAAAGTTACAAGTAATTTCATATTATTATATGTACAATTTATCAGAAAGTATGATTTACGTAATAGTGTTTGACTAGTCTGGTCAAACTATACAGGTGAGTAGCTGCCATAAACAGACAGACTGATATTTAAAAACAACCAAGTTTATTTAGATTTGGGGCTCTGGGTGGTTTTGTCTCTACTACCTGATTTCCTCCTGCCATGACTCCTGGACCTTGATGAGCTCCGGCTCTGGCTTCGGCTCCTGCGACTCCTCCGGCTCTTGCTCCAGGGGCTGGGACTGTGATCCCTTCTTCTTCCTCTGCTCAGGGACCTGCGCCTCTCACGACTTTTCCGCACGTGTTTGTGAAACTTCTTCCCTCTGTGATTACTACCGCTCTTCCCGTCAGACTCGCCGTTCCTCTTGTAGGAGAGGTCTGGACTCAGGCTCCTTCGTCTTGAGCCGCCATAGTGTTCATCATAGTGGCTGGTCCTTTCCCTCCTCTCTAAATTCTTACCGAGGGAGGAGCTAGGCCAACCTGGCGACAGGTGGATGTCTCTATTAGCTTCCCTAAATTCATCGCTGGGATTTCTGAACACGTGAAGAAAGTTGCAGTGTTTTCCTCTTGGACACTGCTGTCCTTCAAATAAGCCACAAATTGCCATTTTCCACCGGGTCACTGGGCAGAATTCGCACTGAAGCTGTCGTCCAGCGTACCATCGCCCATTAAAAAGAGAAAAGGCTGCTTGACAGTCTTCTTCAGACTGGTACTGAACGTACACATTGCCCCTCAGATGAGGTTCCAAGTTGCAGCTGACCTTAAACTGAATCACTTTTCCCACCTTCTTGAACTCGGGCAGGGCGTCGTGATAGAAGTCTAGGAACTGCTGGTAGGTCTCTTCGTCACTGTATTCCAGGCTGGAATCGGGGTCATAGTCGTCCCTCCGGCACTGCTCCATTCCAAACGTGGTAAACATGCTCTTCAGCAGCAGGGTGGGACTTGAGGCGGGGAAGTTGTGTTTGCGCGAACACCGCTCGCCAAATCGGCAAGCCCCGGTTTTGCTGTAGAATGGACAGTTGGCTCGATCTTTCTCGGGCACTCTGACCTCCGCGGCGGCGGCGGGCGGCTCTGGGTTCTGCCAGGGGCCACCGTTCTCCAGCTCCTTCTCAGCCCGATCCAGCATCTTCCGCACGGCTTCCTCCCTTTCCCTCTTCTCCTGTTGCTTCCGCTCCTCTTCCGCTCGCTCTTTCCTCTGCAGCTCTTCCCATTCGGCCTTTAACTTTCTCTCTTGCTCCTCCTTCCGCTTTCGAGCGGCCTCCTCTTTCTCCCTCTTCGCCCTGAACTCCTCCTGCGCCTTCTCTTCCCTCCGTAACCATTCTTCGTGCAATTTTTGCCTCTCCTCCTCCCTCAGCCTTTCTTCTTCTAATCGCCTTGCCTCGGCGAAAGCGTCTTCTTCCTCCTCTTTCTGCGACAGCTCTGCGTCCCTCAGTCGCGCGAGCTCCTGCCTCCGTTTCCTCCGCTTCTCCTTCTTCAGGGCAGCCTTGTACTTCTTGCGGCTCATTGTCTCCGGACGCGCGCTCGGCCCGGCCGCCGCCATGTTGCCGCCTCCTCGGCTCCCAGGGCAGGCAGGGTGCGAGCGGAAGTGGTCCTCAGAGGACGGGCGGAAGGAGGGAGGCACCGCGGCCTGAGGAACCTTCCTCCCCGGAGCCGCCTCCCCAGCTGTCCCTCCACTCAGGCTTTCTAGACTCAAGAAATAATTTTGAAGGCTTCGGGATAGATGCATAAAATAAAAATATCGGAAATAGTCTAAATGCCCCCCAACTAAGGAAACTTTCCCGTCACTTAAGTATCTCCCCCCTCCGGTCTCCTGCATTGTCCACTCACTCTGCTCCTTGTTATTTCTCAGTCAGGTGTGGCTGATGTCAGTATGAGGATAATCTCATTTGCTGTACTCTCTTTGGAATATTCTCTCCTCATATCTTCTGTTTGTTAATGCTACCTTGTATTAGTTACTTTTCTTTTTCTCTTCTTTTCTTTTTTTTTGGTTTTTTTATGGCCGGGTTTTTTTTTTTTGTTATAGGGTTTTCCTGGAACTCACTTTGTAGACCAGGCTGGCCTCGAACTCACAGAGATCCGCCTGCCTCTGCCTCCCGAGTGCTGGGATTAAAAGTATTAGTATTAGTTACTTTTCTTTTGCTGTGAAGAGACACCATGATTAAAGCAACATATAAAAGAAAGCATTTAATTGGGGTCTTGCTTACATTTTTCATAGAGTGAGCCCCCTGACCATCACGGCAGGGAGCATGGAGCAGGCAGGCATGGCCCTGGAGCTATAGCTGAGAGCGTACATCTTATCTGCCAATTGGAGGTGAGGAGCAAGACTGGACCTTGAAGCCTGATCCTAATTAGTCTTAACAATAAAAACCTGGAGTTAGATATCGTCGAGGGTGAAAGCTGAAAGATCAGAGAAGCAGAGCAACCAGCTACCAGAAATTTCTTACCTCTACGAAATCTCTGAGGAATAGGGCATCCTGTCTCTATGAATCCTCAGATTGAATGGACCCGATGTCCTGTTTCCACCTCCCTAGTGCTAGGATTAAAGGTGTGTGCCACCACTGGCTGGCCTCTATGGTTAGCTAGTGGCTAGCTCTGCCCTCTGCCAGTCAAGCTTTATTTGTCAGAACACAAACAAAATACCACACAACAGGACTTGGCATGGGCTTTTGAAATCTCCAAGTCCACCCCTAGTAAGTTACAGGCTTTCTTCAACAAGGCCACACCTTCTAATCCTTCCCAAACATTTCTACTAACTGAGGCTAAAGCATTCAAACATCAGAGCCTATGAGGCCGTTTTCCTTCAGACCACCACAAACTTTCCCAGGTCTTTATTCAAACATCACTTTTACAGCGACTCCTTTACAAAGCCACGCCTCTTGGCTGTGTCCCTTTCTTTGCCTTCATTTTTCTTCCTGATTTTTAGCACTACCTAACATTCTGTGAAGGACCTCAGTTTCAAGGCAATCTGTCTATCAAGTTCATCATCGCCCAGTAGCCTTGAAAAGGGTTTTAAATTTTAAAGTTCAATTAAGTGCTACATTTCATGGAACTGCGAGTTATTTTCATGTTTCTAAAAATAAGACAGAAAGAAGGACTTTTGAATCAAATCAGATTTAAAAGGGTATACTCAGAAGCTGCCTAGATGGCTCATTGGGTAGAGGATCTTGTTGCCAAGCCTGGCGACCTAAGTTCAATCCCCAGGACTCGCCAAAAAGTTCTGATACCTACTAGACTTTTAGGGGACTGATTATTAGTGAAATTTCTAGGTTACGCAAGTGAGTTCTTATGCTACCTCAGCCTCAAAGGCAGCCCTGGATTCTGCCTCTCACAAATTCAGTCAACAGCAAGTGATCGACTAAAGAAGTCTGGTCTCTAGAAGGGACCATTCTTCTATATCCCCTCAGATTTTGTCAGGGAGGGCAGTGTGTGAAAGAAGACTTCTATCCAGTGGTCAGGATAGAAGTATTCTACTTCCTCGCCATGAGGAGAACTCCCCACTCCCCCTGCTTTAGGGTGATGGCTGCTGCTCATTGGCTTTTCTTTCCTTTGCTAGGCAATTTTAGTTCAGGTTGCTCTTGTTTTCCTTCCTCATTTGTATCTGTTGAGGGATGGGTTGCATTTGAGGGGTGCGTTGCATGGATTATTCATGCATAGGTTCCATACTTATGAAGTAAAAAGACTTGAAATTGAAATGGTATGGACTTGGGGCTGGATGAAATAATGTCAGGACATTTGGTTGTTCCTCTTTCAGAACTTGTAAATACAATAATTGTGCCATATTGAGTGGCTTGGTTTGGCACTAAAAGTAGAAGGCTTGCGGAATAGCTAAGGGATGGAACATGGCAGACCTATCATTTCTCTGCAATGTCTCATTTATTTTATCTTTATGTATATAGGTGTTGTATTAGGGTTCTCTAGAGTAATAGAACTTATAGAATTAATCTCTTTATGTATTATATAAAGGGAATTTATTAGGATGTCTTACAGGCTGTGGTCCAACTAATCCAACAATGGTTGCCTATGAATGGAAGGTCCAAGAATCTAGTAGTCATTCAGTCCACAGGGCTGGATGTCTCAGCTGGTCTTCAGTATGTGCCAGAATCCTGAGGAAGTAGGCTCTAATGCCAGTGAAGGAATGGACTTGCTAGCAAGATGAGAACAATCAGACAAAGATCGCAATCTTCCTTCTTTCATGTCCTTATATATGCTTCTAGCAGAAGTCCAGGCTCAGATTAAAGGTGGGTCTTCCCACCTCAAAAGATCTGGATTAAAAGTGTGTCTTCCCACCCCAAAGATCCAGATCCAGCAGTGGGTCTTTCAAATTAAGCAAAAATCCCTCACAGGTGTGCTCTTATTTTGGGGTTTCAGTTAATTCCAGATGTAGTCAAACTGACAACCAAGAACAGCACCACAGGTGTTCTGCCTTCAGGTGTATCTGTGCACCATTTGTTTGCAGTGCTGACGAAGGCCAGAAGAGGGTTGTGTGTCATCATGTGGGAGGTACGAGGAGTCAACCTGGGTCCTCTGGAAAAGCAGCCAACGCTCTTACTGCTGATTACAACCCCTAAAATTCTCTTGTTTTGGAGAAATGTCCTTCATCTACTGTCTGATACTAGGTATTAATAAAAATGTCTGTTCCATATCTTGGGGCCCCATCTGAGATAGGAAGTTTGGATTCTTCATTCACTAGCCACGGGGATTGGTTTAGGAATAGACCTGTGGCTTAGCATGAGCTAGTCTGGAGCTAAATTTTTCTCATTCTTCTAATTCTATGATCCTGAAAGTACTTGGAGTTAGGTAACTAACAGTCACCTTTCTAGTCACTCTGCCCAAATACCTGACAAGAAACGTTTCGAGGGAGGGAAGATTGATTTTGGTTCATGATTTGACTGTGTAGTTCAACATGTCAGGGAAGGTGTGTAAGCAGGATAGCTCCTGTCCCTGGAGGCAGGGATGTAAGGCACTCACATATCATCTGATAAGGAGGCAATGGGAGATGAATGCTGGTGTTCATCTGTTTTTTTTTTTTCTTTTATTCAATCTGCGCTCCCAACAGTGGGATGGTGCCACCTACATAGGTCTTGGGTTTTATTTCCTCTCTGGAAGTGCCCTCACAGACACACCAGAGGTGTGAGCTCCTAGGGGATTCTAAATCCAGTCAAGTTGATGATGAAGGTTAATCACCAGCCACAAAAGAAGGAATGGGGCCAGCATACAGATTTAAACAAATTACTTTTGAAAGATGAAGGCAAAGCAAGTGGAGATGCATACAGCATCAGCCCACCTGTGCGAGCAGTTTCTAAGTGGCTCTAGGTCTGGTAGTGGCTGTGAGGAAGGTAACTCTGTCTCCTTCGTGATGTCTGTTTATGCTATACAACAAACCCTGTCTTGCTGAGTGTTCAGTCAGACTTTGGGTACTTACACAGAAGGATCCCGACCCTTCCGTTGTCCCAACACAGAATATATCTCCTGCCATTCATTCACTCATCTATGATGGATCCTGTCAGCTCCCATCAACGCTGGTGTCTGAACATGATGTATCTTTCTAATTTCACTTTTCTGGACATCTTCTCCAAGCTTTAATGTTGTTTACAACTTTTGTTCTCTTTAGTTTTTTTTTTTTGAGAGACACTCTTTTGTTGTTCCTGCTTTTATAATCTCTTGTCTTAGTTTCCAAGTCAGTGCGCATCTCTAAAATGGTTAGCTCCAGAGGTGTGATCTCGACTCTCTTGAAGTTTTACTTTACCAACAAGTCTTGGGTCTTGTACCTTGGGTGACTTCCTTCTCCTTCTGTTACTGCCCGTACACTGATCTCCTCAAGACTTCATTGCTTAGCTTAGACTCTCCTGATCTGTAACCCACTGTATCCTTTGGACAGCCTTCATCCATCACACCTCCAAATCATCATCTTCCAAACTCTCTTCTTCTACTGTTCCAGGCACAGTGAATGACTGTATGTGAGCATTTGTTTTTTCTAAGAAATCTGAGTACCGTTGTTGACTTTTTCTTTACCGTCTTGTCAAAGTCTGTCAGTGATTCACATATTTTTCTTAAATTCTGTAACTACACATTTATTCCTACCGTGTTGCCCCAGTTTGGTCCAGGATTCTCTGAGCTGTGCATTGTGTGAGTACTGCCTCCCAGATCTCACAATGGATGGTTTCAGGGTGTTTGGGGCCTGATTTAGGCTCAGAATGTCTCTCTTAGGTTTCTGCTGCAGTTTTCTCATGCTTTCCTCATATCCAGCCTCATTTCTCTTCAATCCTGTCTGCCAACGTGAGAAACTCTTTTCTCCTCAATACAGATGAGAGCATACAGCGTTTCCACTACGGATCCCATTGTTCACCACGCCCTTCCACATTAACCTTTTACCTGGATTCTTTCTATGCTTTTGCCTTGCTGAGTATTTGAACTTCCCCAAATTGCCACATGTTCTGCAGTACATTTGCTTTGAAGTTGTTAAGTCTGAAGCCTAGGACTAAGGTCAACCCTCCACCCATCAGCATGACTTATTAGCCTTTCCTGAATCTAATCATTGTGACTTACACTTACCCATGTTAGAGCATGAACACATCATGCTGACACAACCTTTCTAAAAATCTCACTCATCTTTGTACCTAAATATGAAGAGGTTTTGATTTGTTTTGTTTTTGACAGTTTCATGTAGCCGAGGCTAGTCTCCCACTCCTGATTCTCCCACATTGACCTCCTGAGTTCTAGAATTACAGGTTTGTGCCACCATTCCTGATAGACGTGTGAATTTCTTATTTTCAGGCTTTTGTTTGTTTGTTTTATAAAATTTGGGTTTTACAGATCAGGAATGAATTGGGGAGTGGAGGCAAGGTGGGGGGAGGGAATGGGAGGAGAGGAGGGAGGGGAAAATGTGGTCAGGATGTAAAATAAGTAAATAAATAAATAAAAATGAATAAATAAAATAAAAATTAGTTTTATTTTTAATTTTAACTTTAGCATATGTATATGGTGCTTTGCCTGCACGTATGTTTGTACATTGTGTGTATGCCTGGTGGCCACAGAGGCTGGAAGAAGCAATTAGATCCCTTGGAAATGCAGTTACAGACAGCTATGAACTGCCATGTGAGTACTGGGAATTGAACCCAGATCTTCTGGAAGAGGAGCCAGTGCTCTTAACAGCTGAGCCATCTCTGCAGCCCAGATGTGAGTTTCTTGATGGAAGAGACTTAAGTTACTTTGCTGTGTATTACCAGACCATCGCTGTCTTAGTTGGAGCTTCTACTGTTGTGATAAACACTGTGCTTGCTAGTTGTCTGTCAACATGCCACAAGCTATAGACATTTCAGCAAACTGAAAAATTGCTTCCATAGGATGGGGCTGTAGGTAAGCTGGTAGGGCATTTTCTTAACCAGTGATTGATGTGGGAGGGCCCAGTCCATTGTGGGCAATGCTATTCCTGGGTAGTGGTCCTGGGTCCTATAAGAAAGCTGGCTGAGCAAACACAGGAAGCAAACCAGTAAGCAGCACCCCTCCATGGCCTCTGAATCAACTTCTGCCTCCAGGTTCCTGCCTTGTTTGAGTTCCTGCCTTGTTTTCCCTCAATGGACTGTGATCAGAAGATATAAACCAAATAAATCCTTCGTCCTCAAGTTGCTTTTGTTCATGGTGCTTCATTACAGCAAGAAAACCCTAAGACAAACACCATGACCAGAAGCAACTTGGGGAGGGAAGAGTTTGTTTCACTTTGCAGATTGAAGTCCACCATTGAGGGAAGTCACGACAGGAACTCAAGGCAGAAACCTGGAAGCAGAAACTGAAGCAGAGGTCATGGAGGAACGCTGCTTTCTAGTTTGCTCCCCATGGCATGCTGAGCCTGTGTTTTTCCCCTGCTCCTTCTCCTCTCCTTCTTCTGAAAATTTATTGCAATACTCCAATAGCATATTACTTTTTTCTTTGTAAGAGTCTGCTTTCTTATATACCCTAGGACCACCTTCCACCTTCCTTGAGAGAACACCATTCACAGTGGGTTGGGCCTTCCTACACCAATCATAAGAAAATGCCCTACAGCCTTGCCTAGAGGCCAATATAATAGAGACATTTTCTCAATTGAGAGTCTCTCTTCCCAAATGGCTCTAGCTTGTGTCAGGTTGACATAAAACTAGCCAGAGCAATCACCTCATAGATACTAAATGCTCACTAATGTTCAGAAAATTTCATTGTCTTGTCCTCTAAGCATGGCATGGCCATTGCTATCTTGAAAGTGGAGCAGGTGTGATTGTATCAGGGGACCCTCACAAGATTAGAGCTACCAACAATCCCTCATGGTGGGGAAGGAGGGCTTACACGTATGTGAGGCAGAGTACACGGACACACAAGTATCTTATGGGGTGGGTCATGAAGCCTCTCTTATCCTCAAGGATATGTAAGCAGTTAGCAGTTGCTGGTGTGGTGGGGAGGTTTTCTTCAGTGGTGTAACTGACCACGAGTTTCCCATGCTCCTGAGGAACCTCTTCATCCATGATCCCATAAGTAACCCTAACTAAACTCATTGGTTGACCAAGTGGGATGAGTGAATGAGTGGATGAGTGGAATAATTTCTTTCATCTGTCACTGGCAAGCAAATGCTTCTTCATGGCTCTCCAGAAAAAGCCAGTGCAATGAACAATGAAAGGAGAAACATTTAGCATCTGCATCTGTCAGCTGCCTGTCGACCACTCCAGCTATATCTGTCCAGAGGAAGGAGGGGAGGAGAAAATGTTATTTGTTGATTGCCAGTCATCCTCTCAGAATTTTCTGGGCATCTTTCATGGTCAGTTACTATGCTAGGCACATTCACACCATTAGGCTACTCAGTTAAGGCAGTATCATTCTTAGGAAAGCATTATCTTCATTTAAAAACCCGTTTATATTTTAACTGTGTTCAGTTTTTCAGTGCTGTGACAAGTACTGAGAAAGGAACTGAAAAGAAAGAATAACGTTCTAGGCCCCAGTGTAAGAGCTTTCTGTCTGTAGTTGGCTGGCTCCAGTGCCGTGGGCCCGTGCTGTGGCAGGCTATCGTGGTGGCAAGAGCGTGTGGAAAACGTTCAAGTCCTCACTTGGTAGCAAAAGGAAAAAGAAAGGGAAAAGGAGGGGCCAGAGAGACTATGAATCTTTCTTGGACATTCCCCTAATCTTCTTCCTTCAATTAGGCTCCACCACCTAACTTTCCCACCACTTGCCAATAATGCCATCAAATTATGAATTCATTAATGGATTAACCCACTGATGAAATCAGAGACCTTGTGATCCAGGCACAGAGCTCCACCTCTGAATACTGATTATACTGATTCATTGAGTTCCAACCCTTCAACACAGGAGCCTTTTGGGGTGCATCTTCTTCCTTCCTTCCTTCCTTCCTTCCTTCCTTCCTTCCTTCCTTCCTTTTTTTTTTAAAAGAAACTTCTTTATTGACTCTTTGGGAGTTTCACATCATGTACCCCAATCCTTCTCACCTCTCGGTCCCCCAGTATCCTCCCCTTACCTCTGCCACGCCCCCCAAAAGAAAACAAAATAAAGTAAGCAAGCAAGCAAATAAAAGGAAAAAAAAACAACCAAACAAAAAACCCAAACCAAACAAAAACGACAGAAGAATCTCTTTGCTTCTCCTTCTTCCCTGCCTCTCCATCACCTCTTCATTCCTCCTGGTGGCATTGGAGACTTCGGTGTGTCAATAGTATACTCTGTTGTCCCATCAGCTTTACAAGCAAAGTTCATTGCATTGAGTCACTGGTCTGGTTCAAGGCCTCTGGTTTCTGTATACCATCCTCACTGGATCCTCCCCAGAATTCCTCTTGGATATCCTGTGGTCACCCCAAGTATTGGAGTTTTTTTGGATATCGTTCCATAGGACCAGTCCCTTCACAAGCTCTAGCAGGTCCTAGATGGGGTAGATGCTAGGGTGGGTCAACCCAAGGCCCAGCTGTGGGCCTGGGTGGTAGCCAAGCTGGTCAGTCGGGGCCACTAGGGTCACTGGTCTGGGGTGAGGGGGTGGAGTCAGCTCCATGCATGGCCTCAGGGTTGGTTCACCCACGCCTGTGGTGAGGGGTGGGGACCATCTTTCCGGAGTGCAGGGGCCAGCTTTCTTGATGTAGTGTCCAGTGAGAGGCAAGGCCAGCTTTCCCAGGGCCAGTGAAGGGTGAGGCTGGCTTGAAATGGCCCTCTGATTTCATCTTGCATGGTTCCTAAGGCCTCTTGAGGTGACACAGGCCACAGACATCAACACAGTCCCAGACATGGTCCCAGGCTCATCCTAGCTCCAAGTGGTAGCCCTGGCCACTCAGGTTAGGATGGCTCTGGCAGCAGCATGGCCCCTGGACACAAGCAAGGCTACAAGTTGTGGCCCAGATCCAGGCTTCATGTGGCCTTTGGTGGCACCGTAGGACATGAGCATCAACATAGACCTCAGCGGCAGTAGGGCCATGGACCCAGACATGGTCCTTGGCAGCAGCTTAGCCTGGTTGTCACCATGGCCCCAGGTGGCAAAGGCCACCCAGATTGGTATGGCCCAAGCAGCATCGTGGCTCATGGACCTAAACACGGCCTCTGGAGGCGGCCCAGCCCACTGGAATCAGCATGGCACTCGACAGCAACAGGAGCCTGGACATTAAC
>CABHPP010145373.1:0-77519 GCA_902168425.1 Peromyscus attwateri
TTGCATTAAATGTCATTTGATGGGATATTATGAACTGAATCTTGGCCATGCATGTTAATGACTTCATGTTTTTCCTTGGCAGGTATGGGTTCATAGAAGGCCATGTGGTGATCCCGAGGATCACCCCCAATGCCATCTGTGCAGCCAACCACACAGGGGTGTATGTCCTCGCATCCAACACCTCCCAGTATGACGCTTACTGCTTCAATGCCTCAGGTTGGTTCTAAGTGCATGGTCTTTGGGTTGCCTGTGGGAGCATGGTTGGCTAACAGCAGTTCAGTGAAAGCTTCCTGAAGCTTCCACTCAGGAGAGTCCTGAGAGTCTCTACAACAGAAGGAAGAGCTAGATTCCTGTATTCACGGTACTAATGTGCCAGGCTTGAGAAGCAGATGATGAACAATTCAATATCAGTTCTTTCACACAAGGGTGGAGAGTGCTGAAGAAGAAAGCACCATAGGAAAACACACGCTCCAGGGATGTTTTTCATTTGAGAGGTGAACAGAGAGGGTACATCGGAACAAGTGTTTAGCGGAACCATGAGCAAAGTAAAGGAGTGGAGCTCTTGGCAGATGGGAAGGCCATATGAAGCCAGCAACAGGAACATCTTAATTCTACCCAACAAATACCAAGGAATTCAAGGTGGCAAAAGCCCAGTGGTAGAAGGACAGAGCTACAGGCAAAGAAGTTAGAGAGGTAGGGTGGAGGGGTGGCTAGAGCCTTCCGTGTGTTGGGAAGTTGAATCAGTTTCTAAAGGAGAAAGTGGTAAGCATCTATTGATAGTTTGGGGTTGCAAGCCAAATGGCTGAAAATATTATTATAAATGGAGCTAGTGAAAAGGCAAGGAGATACCACTGACCTTCTTGAAAAGGCTCCTTACCCAATGGTTGAGACCACCAGGGACAAGAAATCTAAGTGAAGATAGAGATGCTGGGCTCCCTCCTTTGTCTATGAAACCTTTTCCAATCATGAGCTTAGAAGTCATGCTTACGAGTCTATTCAAGTCACCACAAAAAAAAAAAATCAAAGAATTCTGTTCACTATACATTTTCAGAATCTTTTGAGAAGACCTGAAACCATAAATGTCAAAGTTTTAAATGCCAACAATCAAAAGTCTGTTCTCAAACTGTATCTTCTATTTCCCTGAAGGGTTGAAACTACGTGGAAGGAAAGGGAAAACTTTGAGGTGAACTGATCACATCTTCCAGGACTGTAAATCTTCCTGAAACATGGAAGGAAGATGTTCAGTAGGCTGGGGAGTGGCTGAAGACTTTATCCCCATGAAACCATAGCTACTATACTCTGGTGGTAGGATATAAAGACTCTGCGGGCTTTTAAGGTGACAGAGGGCATCAAGGGCAGCAGGAGGCTGGTTACGTTAGTGTCCTTGGGCTGTGCCCGTGCTGCCCACCCATTGTTTCAGAAGCACCGAGGATCAGAGTGCGGGTTCAGAGAAATCCAGAGTTTGGGGAAGAGGATGTATTGGAGCCAAGTAGTTGAAATACAGTATATGAACCCAGTGAATTATTCTAAGTTTTATGGGGCATGGAGACACATACACACAAGACAAGGAGAAAAATCGCAGCCAGTCTACCTCTTTCTGTCACGTGAACAAAACACATACAGGGAGTTTCATCAAAATGGGGAAGTCCACCAGAAACCATACAGGACACTGTCCATACTCAATATAGTGAATCAAAGCTCAGATGGATAAACAGGAAGTAGGTATAGAACACCCTGGGTTAAGGTCTTCCATCTTTATGCAAGAGGTCAGGAATGAAAGGGTTGACCAGGTGGTGAAGACTCAGCTTGGTGTGATCCTGCCAGCTGCTCACAGTCTCTGGATTCTGATTTTGCTTCTCCTGCTGAATCTTGTTCAGTGAATGTATGCAATAAATCACACGGCTGTGTTCCCACACTGTCTCGGCTGGTTTACAAGTTGGTGTCACTTTGAGTTAAGGCTCTGAGAAATTTAACTGAAACAGGCAAAAGCACATACTGTTTTATGGCCAGGAATCAAAGCCATCCAGGCAAACAGCTACTGCAGCTTTTCTTCCTATCCTTCACGGTGCCCCTGAGTTTGGGTCCATCCTCAGCACAGGGGTCAAGAGTGTTGATAAACTCTCTTCTCCTTAGAGAAGCAGATGTTTGTTCAGTTGCAAACCAAGAGAAGTGCTGGAGATCTTCTTCATCCCAAAGTGACTGTGTTAAAAGTAGTAAAGTTTAAAAATAATATGACTTTTCATTTTTTTTCTGTTTTCTACATGGACTCTAGGTTGACAAGCTTTTGTAATTTTTCTTTGAGTTCAAAGACAATATCTATTTATTAGTAGCATCTGCACACTATTGTGCTAAGTAAATTGAGGTAAGAAAGAGCCAGAAATTGTGCTTCTTCTTTTAAAGGAATTAGCCATCTTCTTGAAGCAATAAAACAGAAAATACAGAAAGGAGAGGCAGGAATAAATGTGGCTGGGGATAAGCATATTCCACATCCTGGCACATGAAGTGAAGATCCTGGTAGCTTCCAGTTTGCTGCCAAGAATGTCTTGGGAAGAATCTTAGCTTATACCTAGCCCAGGGACTGCAACCAGGAGGTCCCAGGGGAGAGAGCCCCATAAACCAGCAGCAGGGAGAAGAGCCAGCAACACCAAAGCAGATAATTTCTACAAGCTTAAAACCCATATTTCTGTGACTTCCCAATGAAAAATAAGGCAGCCCATAGGAAAAGGCTTTGTGATTTATTTTTTCTGCCACATGTCTCAGTATCTCAGGTCCAACGTGAATGAGCCTTGTGACTTCTAGAGAAGGAACAAAGTTGACTGATTCAAGCCCATGTTTTAAAGCTTGTTTTCCATAAGTTGTCTCATTCTCTTCTTAGGGTAGAATTAAGGAGCAGATTTTACATTTGTGATTTGTCCATTCACCCATTTACCTGAGAATTGTTTGGAAAATTTACTCATGGAACGCCTATAAGGTATCAGCCCCAGAGGAAGCTCCCTTTCTGCCTGGCATCCAGAGATTGGCATCTAGACTGAATAATTACTATCTTAGGCCTTTGGAGCCAGTGGAGTCAAGCTTTCTGAAAATACAGCCCTGGGGAAACCCAGTTTAGTATTTCTTTTACAAGTCCCTGTGCTCAGGGACACTCACAGCAGTGCATTGCTTAAGAGAGTGAAGCCCCATTTAATGAGGTCACATGAGTGGACACGGGCATGAATATGTTAACTGCATATTTGGGTCACCATGCATCTTGGCATCCCGGCAAGATTTGACCTCTGTATGAAATTTTAGGTGAAATGGAGCATGAAGAGGCTCCGTGGGAACACACTCTTATCATTGTCAGACTAGCCTCAGTGTTGTTGACATGCCCAGCTCATTACAACTTCACTCCTGGAAACTCAGAGGCCCATTTCTGGGGGGTGTTCCACATCCAGATACCAGAAACATCTCATAGACTGACTCAGCCCTGAGACAAAGAGAGTAGGTACCTCCCAATCTCTCCAGCAGCTACGTTGTCAAATAAGGGGGTTTTGAAGACTATTTTTAAGGAATAAAGAGCTAGAGAAATGTCATATTTGACAATCTTGTAAATTCCTAAGACTCAGATCTAGAAGCAGGCTCACCTTCGCCTGCTCTTTTCTTCTGTGACCTGACCGGCAAATGCTGAGTGGCCCTTCGAAAGAATCAATTAACATTTTAATAACTACTCGGTGCATCACTTCCCAGGCTTATCCACAGGCTTCTGGAGCTGTTGATATCTGTGGACCATTTTTGGAGATAGCATCTTAGGTGTGCTTTCTTGGAGAACTGGGATATTTCCTCCCTTTCCTGACAATCCACGCTAAGTGTCTCTGTTCTCAGACAAATGTTCTGGCCCAAGCAGATGAACTTACTGCTCATTCTGTAGAGCCCATGCATCTCTGTGGTGGGGTGGAAAGCAGGAGGCGGGTGCTGTGAGATTTATATGGAAGTAAAATGAGCAAGAGAATTTTGGATCACAGTGCACGTGAAGAAGAAATGCAAAGGTGATATGGGATGGTGACAGGTGGCGGGAAGGGTGGAATACTGGCCTCACCATTGGTGGCTTTTTTGTTTAAAGGTTCTCTTTATGAATTTTGTTTTGTTTTGTTTTTCGAGACAGGGTATCTCTATGTAGCTTTGCACCTTTTCCTGGAACTCACTTGGTAGCCCAGGCTGGCCTCGAACTCACAGAGATCTGCCTGGCTCTGCCTCCCGAGTGCTGGGATTAAAGGCGTGCGCCACCAACGCCCGGCTCTCTTTATGAATTTTTTCACAGCAACTTTTGCAAGAATATTTTTCCTAAAACTCACTCTCCTCCTGTTGAATGTCTACAGCCATCAGCAGCTTTTGCTTTCAAAGGACTGATTGAATAAAAAACCAGTCTCTTTATATTTGGCAAAAGGTGTTTCTAGTAACTGAGAAACAACCACTACCTGTCTGCCCAGTTTCTGTTTCTGCCTGGGTTATGAGTGTGCAACAGTTTATGACAGGGAACTTAAAAATGCTTGGGACCTGTGTATCATGAATCTTAAAAGTCTTATTAATAAAATCAAATCTGAGGCCAGTTATTGGGGCGAACACTGGAAGGCCAGAGAGACAGATCAAGCCACAGCTACCTCACCTTGCTGGATCCTCAGCTGGTCTTGTTTCCTCAGACTGGAAGCTTCTGAGTCCTCATCCAGAATGGGTCTCAGCTGAACTGTGCTGCTAGAAGCCTGAATGCTTAACCAGGCTAAATGTTTAACCAGGTCAAATGCCTCTAGTTTCTGGTCCTCATGCCTTATATATCTTTCTGCTTTCTGCCTCACTCCCTGGGATTAAAGGCTCGCTTTCTGGGATTAAAGGCGTGAGTCACCATGCTTGGCTATATCCTTGAACACATGGATTTCTGCCTCTGGAATGCTAGGATTAAAGGCATGTGCTACCACAGCCTATCCTCATGTTTAATATTGTGGCTGTCCTGTTCTCTGACCCCAGATAAGTTTATTAGCATACACAATATTTTGGGGAACACAATACCACCACAGGACTTGCCTTCCTTGTGACAGCTGGCGCAGTTTTCCGCCCCTCCCCCTCCAAACCTCCATGCATGTGTGCATGCATCCACCCTCCCATCAGTTTCCTTCTTCTTTTCTCTTTGTCCGAAAGCAACTCCAGAAGAACCCAACATAAAAAATGTCATCTAACACTTAAGTAGACATGCACACCCTAAAAGCTGTTATGCAGTTGAATGCGATGGCGATACTCTTGTAAGCCCGGCACTTAAGATGTTTAGGCAGGAAGATTATGAGAGTAAGAACAGCCCATGCCTCAGAAAAACCAATGAAGGGGGTAGCCCTACAGTACACAAATGGAACCAACCTTTGCATTAAAGCAACACCACTTTATAGCTCTCAATTCAAGAGCTCCACACTCACTGACGGAGCATGACTCGGGGGTGGTGGGTTAAGTTGCTGTCGTCTGCTTTTAAAATTCAAGAAATAACACAAAGTCAGGACTTATTGGTCCTACCTCTGAGGGTGTCAGGCAGTACTGGCCAGAAAGCTCCTAGAAACACCTGGGGGTGACCAGCTAGCCCAAGTCATAGCATGGAATCCTAAGGAAGAGGTGAGAGTAGAAGATAAAGATAAAGAAAAAAATTAAGCTAACTGGTATATGGCAAGGCAGCATGGGTGCCCATGCCAAGGTGGCCAGCCCCAGCTGCATGCTGGGAAGCCCGGCCCATGGAGGAGGCACTCATAAATATCAGCCAAATTAATGAAGCCATTAATCCTTTAATAAAAGACTGGGAATTTGTTGGTTACTAAATAGTTTATCAGGTAAATTCATTGGTTAGGCTATTTTCATCTTCATAGTTTTTTGATGTTCATGTCAATCATGTGTGTTCACTACAGTTTCCCGTCATCCATGTTGGTATCTGGGATTACAAGTCATTTTTCATGATAGTCTATACATGCTTTCATTGTAACTTTTTTTTTTTATCATGATTACACATTTCTTTTTCAATTGAAAAGGGTTTTAGAATCCTCTTTGATAGTATGCTTAATTAGAGGATGACCATGTCTGTCTTATTCCTAAATAATGATATTTCATTAAACATGAAACATCAGACTCCACAATGCCAGATAAAGAATGCATGCCTTCCTCTGTCCTTGTATAGCCCAGTCTATTTCCCCAGCTCTGGGATTACAGTTGTAAACACACTTGTCCTAGAACACGTGTGTGTCTTAATGAATGAAGTTGCTTGGATGGGAATATAAGTTTATTGGAAGTTTTGAAGTTAAATAAGATGGTAAAAACACATCAAAAAGGGTAGAAAAGCTCCTCATAGATTTACCAAGAAAGTTATTTAGGATAAATTGGAGTAAAACTCTGTTCTAACTGATGAAGAGGACACATTAGCTGTGAGGTTGGTTTTAATTATTTATTTTTATTTCAAGCTTTTTTTCTTTTGTCCTTCCCATAGCTCCCCTTGAAGAAGACTGTACATCTGTCACAGACCTACCCAGTTCCTTCGAAGGACAAGTTACCATAAGTACGTACCCCTTCTAGTTTCGGGTGGTTTGTCTCTCTCTTGGGAAGGGCATCTGGTGTGTTCTCCACTGTTAATATTCAAGTTGGTTATGGGGAGAATGGTTGTGATTCCACACCCCAATCTCTTTCCCATGTTGGTTTGACACTGTTCTCTGATTGACTCCAATGCCCCATTCCTGAGACATCAGTCATTTGAAAACCACTTTCCCACATTGGGAACCCATCTGTGTACTTCACAGCACCATCATTTACTTGATCATTCCCTTCTCCTCCATAAAATGCATTTGTTTTTCCGAAGAGCATGCAAATGGAAGACTAACAGCATTTGTCATAAGTTAAAGATAACCTTAAAAATCAATTGAAGTAGAAGACAAGGTGGATAATAGTTTTCAATTTCTAGCTGTGGAAGACTGCACCTGAGCCATGCTCTGTCTAACAGAGCAGGTTCCAGCAGTCTCAGGGACAGAGACACTCCTGTGGGAATTTTCTTGTTGATATAACTAATGCTGACGAAGGCCACAAGCTTCCTGCTATGTGTTTCAATATCTCTTATACCACACCCACCTCAGATCATCTAGAGAAAATTGCATGTACTAATTTAGAAGATGGAAAACACTCATCAGAACTTCCCAACAGGTTAACTTATAAACCCTAGTGCTTTTGCTTCTTCTCTCATTGGGAAGAAGAGTACTGTTGAGAAAGGCTTATTTCTGCTTCCTTGGAGCCAGACCCCAGCAGAGTGTGTGGACACAGTGGCAGTGGTACTGGGATGAATGCTCCCCGGACTATGTAAATGCAGCCTCTCACTTGGCCTGTGCCTTGTCGGAGTCAGAGGATGCCTCACATCCCAACAGCTACCATGTGATATTAGAGCAACAACTGTTCCTGAGCTTCAGTTTTCTCTTATGTATAAGATACAACATGTAAGAATTATCATGCAACTCTAACATGTCTCATGCATGCTGTCCCCTATCAGATGCTTAAGAAATGCTTAATTCCTATGGTTCCTGAAAATTTCCTCCCAAGTCCAGATTTCTGTAAGTTTGATCAATACCGTGGTTTGATTATGTCTACCCCAAGAGTTCGTGTGTTGGAAACATAGCTCCCAGTGTCACACCATAACAGTAATTGAGGCTGAGATTCTTGAGAAGTAGTAGGTAGGATTGGATGGAGTAAAGAAAGTGAGGCTTGATGACATCAGTAGCTTTATAAGGTGAGGAAGAGAGGCCTGAGCTGGCTCGCTTGCTGTCTTACCACATGATGCTCTCTGCCATGCAACAGCAGACAATAAGAAGACCCTCAGCAGATCCCAAGCAGACATTGGGGTGGTGTTCTTGAACTTCTCAGCCTAGACTCAAGGGCCATAAGCAAAATAAACCTCCATTCTTTATAAATTATCTGGGGGTGGAAAGATGGCTGCTCAGTGTTGAGAGCACTAACTGTTTTTGCATAGAACCTGGGTTCAGTTTCCAGCACCAACATGGATGTTACAACTCCCCAGTTCAAGAAGACCTAACACCCACTTCTAGCCTCTGTAGGTTCCTGCACACATGGTGCACATAAACTCATACAGGTGCACACACACAAATATTACATAGATAATGTTTTTTAAAATGATAAGGCAGTATTAATTGCCCTGACTTGAAGTTCAACAGAAAATGCAGTCACTAGCAGTCAGTAATCTTATCAGATCTTTCTCTGCAGACATTATCAGGGTGATTGAGACCTTGGAATGTTTTCCAACATTTGTTTTACTAATAGTTTCATTTAAGCAAGCTAGATAAGTGAAACAAAAGAAATCCTTGGTACCATCCATGCAATTCAGCAGAACATATTCCCAGAGAAGTGCACACATAGTAGCTCTGGCCAATTGTTTATCAAACCAAAGATGATTCGTGTGTGTGTGTGTGTGTGTGTGTGTGTGTGTGTGTGTGTGTGTGTATTTGCTAATTTTAAGGTTTAATTTCCCTGAGGATGATTGAAGCCCTGGCAATATTTAGACAAACCAGTTTTCTAGCCAGACGTAGGGGATTGCTTAAACTGACAAGAGCTCCCCTTGGAAAGAATCTTTCTAATGGATTGCAAATCTGTCTTCTTTGTGGAAGCTATACAACTGCTATTTCAGATCCTTTCTGGAGATGGATGGAATTAACAGTAACAAAATTTGCACATATTTCAGAAGGGACTGTATAGGGTGGGAGAGTTGTCACCAATGGAGGCTCCAGTAATTTAAACTGCTATGCTGGATGCTAATCACAACGTATCACAAGACCCCAGGCAGAAGGCAGTGCCATTCCTTTACCAATGAGGAAACTGAAGCTCCTAGGGTTACCTTGTCTAGAGCTATCCAAAGCTTCAAATGTGGGGACTCCTTAGTACTTCAACTTTCTCTTCCCCATTTTTCAGAGCATCTCACCCACTCTATCTCAGCACTAGACAGACAGATGTTTTTAAGCAAAAGACAATAGCTTCAAAGTCATTCTATACGACAATCCACTGTCTTTCCCATACTCAAGATGTATCAGCCGGGAAGTGCTGAAGGTGCCTCTCTGTTTCCTTCAGCTATTGTCAACCGTGACGGTACCCGCTACAGCAAGAAGGGCGAGTATAGAAAACACCAAGAAGACATCGATGCTGCAAATTCTACAGATGATGATGTCAGCAGTGGGTTCTCCAGTGAGAAAAGCACCCCAGGAGGCTACGTTTTCCAAACCTACCTTCCCACTGAACCCCCAACTGGAGACCAGGATGATCCCTTCTACATCAGGAGCACCCCAGCCACCAGTAAGGAGAAGGGAATCACCGTGTTTTTCCTATAGCAGTTCTTAGACAAAACACCAATGACCCTCCTGAGTGATGCACACTCCAGTGTTTGTTTTCGGTCCTTCCTAGACATCTAGATCTGGGTGATCTCATCTGGGGAGTCAGGCTCCTGGTTGGTGTGTGTCTACTCTACCTCACGTTTCCTCCAGATTCAGTTCTGTAGCTCCTCTCTTGGGCTAAGGGGTGGCACCTCAGGGAGGTGCTTCTTTTCTCTTCTTCCTGATGACTGAGCAATGCCTCAGACTTCTTTCAGAAAGAATCTCGGTGCTGCTTGTCTCATTCTTGTTGTCTTTCACTATGCCTAAGACTATTCTACTAAAGTTAGGGCTGCAGAGTGTGCACTCCGTCCCACAGGTTCCTTTTATAACCTTGTCTTAAAGTCCTGTGTTTTAACCTGATTTTTTTTCCCTCACAGTTCTGATTGTATAATATCCAGTCATATTCCTGAACCAGAATTTTCTAAACCATTCCTTTGTTTTTGGTCTAAGGAAACAAAATGTGAAGGGTTTTCTTTATTCAAACATACTTTTATTGATTATTTGGGAATTTCACATCATGTACCCCAATCACACTCACTTCCCAGTCCTCCCAGGTCCAAGCCTCCACCCTAATAACCTCCCCCAAAATAAGAAGGAAAAAAACAACAACAAAAAAGAAAAAATATACCAAACCCAGTTTGTGTTGCCCATATAGTCACTGGAGCATGGCCAAACTCCCGGTGGTGGGAGGGGGTTTCTGGGCACCTTTGTCGGCTGCAGAGCTCTAGACTGCCATCTGTTAGGGAAGATACCAACGCTCTTTGGGTGTGTGCAGGTGAGAGCAGAGGAAGGCTGTACGTGTGCTGTATTGGATGACTTTGGGTTTGTGCAGCCGGGCTCTGTTAGAAAGGTGCTCAGAGCTCCTTATCTCCTCCATTCCCCTCTCTGTACTTCCTCTGTTGTTTCAGAATGGGGTTTCAGTTGTCTGGGCTCCTTCTGTGGAGGATTATTCAAACCAAAAAGGGCAACTAAGTCTTCACTGGGTATCCTAGTATGGTGTGGATTTTCTCAGTTCCTGGCTGCAACTCACCAAGGGTGGACTCTGGCTTCTTCACGGTTTGGCAGGAATGTACTGGCTTGTGAATATTCAAGATAGGGCCCTTTTTACTCAGTCACTCAGAAGCCAGGAAGCCTCCACAGCACTCTGATGTAAGCTGAACTCACTCAGCAGTGTTTTTAATTCTGTTATCAGGTTGCTGAGTGAGGGGAAAGGGTGATATGAACAGGTGCAGGATTCTAGTCATTCCCAGAAAATTATTTGAAGTCTGTACAAAAAAATTCTTCATCAAATTCCGGGGGCTTAGAGATAGCTCAATGGGTAAATACTTGCTTTGCAAGCATGAGGACCTGGGTTTTTTTATCCTCAGCATCCACATAAAAATTTGAGCATGACAGCATGCACTTGCAATCATCATACTAGGGGACAGAGACAGGAGAAGCCCCCAACTTGCTGGCCAGCCAGTTTAGTCAAATGAGTGAGCTGCAGGTTCAGTGAAAGGTCCCATCTCAAAGAATAAGGTGGAAAACAATCAAGGCAACCACCTTTATGTCAGCCTCTGGCCTCCACACATGCACAAGTATACAGACTTCAAACTTACACACAAGGCATGTCTGTTCAAAGCCTGTCATTTACTCTCTGATGACCTGGCACCTTGTTGTCTGCAGTGTCCTGGGAAATACTTCCCCACAGTGGCTTCTGCAGAGCAGGCAGGTGGTGTTGCTAATAATGTGCAGCTTCTTGCGTCCCCTGCCCTTTTGATGCAACTTATGTTAAAGGTACTTATGACTGGTGTGTGCAGTGTTGTCAGATGTTGGCCGACACAGTAGTTAGTGGCCTCATCAGGAAGCAGAACAGTTCTAACTAAAGTCACATTTCCCACCCGAAAAGAACCTTATGATGAAATCTGTGTCACATAGGGATTGAATGCAGCTGGAATCACAGCCTATCTGGGGTGGGAGTTTCACATGTAATTGGCAAATTATATTATCATCCTTAGCCCATTCCCTAAGCACTGATCCTTCCCCATTCAAGCTGGCCAGTCAGCAAATCCATTTTGAGGACCTAATTTTGTATCAGATCCATTCTAACACTTGAGATCCACACTTCTACATAAAAATTTGGGTATGGCAGCATGTGTCTATGATCCTGATAAAGGACGGTGGCAGAAGCCCCGGAGCTTGCTGGCCAGCTAGTCTAGCCAAATCAATGAGCTCCAGGTTCAGTGAGAGAACCTATAGAAAAACTAAGGTAGAAAGCAATTGAGGCAAACATCTTTATGTCAACCTCTGGCCTCCACACATGCATGAGTACACAGACTCTATCTGTCCACAGAAGGCATATCCTTTCAAGCATCCCACACCTTTCCAGGTCATTTATCCTCTGTCAAAAGAGAACACAGGGTGAGTGAGGTTTTCATCCATTCGCTCCACATTGTGTGTCTTCTCTGCTCCAGACATGCTCTAGTTTATGGGGGTCAGAGGTGGATCCACCTTTGTGGTTACAACATCCTAGCTCAGAAATCAAAGGAAAGGAGTGTGTGAAGCTTAACAAAAACATAGCTCAGGATTTGAGGGAAAAGAAATTTTGCTTTCCTTTTTACAGAGCATGTAGCTCAGTTCCTTTTAATGGGCGAGAAAGAGAGGCTAATTCGCCCACCAGGGTAGCTTTACTTGGACATAGCATGTGGCGTGCCAGAGTTGGCACTGATAAGCCTTCTGAGTAGAATCCTACTTTCGGAGTCCAAAGAGGAGCTTCCCAAGGGCTAACTTATCACTGTTGGGGCGGAGGGTTGAGACATGGTGAGAGGGAGTGGATGCAGATTAGCATGCAGCAGGGCAGAGGTCAAGAGCCAGGCTGGCTATGGACAAGGAAGAAGCTGTGTTTGGCTTAACCAGCTCATTCCTTCCTCAAGGGTGCTCAGTGGGTGGCCACAGGGAAAGCTAGCAAGAACAACAGGCTCTGTAGACTTGGGTTTTCCCACTGGCTGTTAATTATAAATGTTATTTTTGGAAGAGTCTGCCTGGAGGTGTGTCATCGGCCCTTTCTTATTGGTCATCTGGAATTCTCTGGAATCAAGAAGCCTGAACTAATTTAGAAATAAGCTCCTGCCTTGGACAGCTCTACTTCCTGTCTTCTGGGTGTCAAATGAGTAATTTGTTTTCTGTCTCTCATGACCTTAGTTGGGTGGGGCAAATTGGAAACTGATAGCCAGGCTGACACTTCTTTCATTGTCTCCTCTCATACAACTCTATTTAGGAAGATGGAAATAATGCTCCTTTGTCTTCTGCATGGCCATTTCTGGGTTAGCTGCTTTTCTCCAGGGTACTTCATGGTGATGGCCAGAAACTAAGCATCTTTAGTGCCATTTTTTGATAGTGAGAATTCTGTAGACTCTTGTGGGTGCCTTACTGGGGGCATTGTGGGTAACTTCTATCTCTGCTCTCACTAATGTGATATTTGGCATTTGTGATGTCCCAGTTCTAAACTGGAGTTCACATGGGATCCAGTAGGTTCTCTATGGTATGAAGGAACCACCTGCAGTATGAGAAGACCACAGATTTTCAGAGAGGTGTTTGATTTAAAACATTTTCTTTTTAAAGCCCCAGCTGATTCAGACATTTATCCCAATGGCATTTGCCATTTTGTTTCTATGGAGGAACATTCTAGAAACCAGTCCAACTTGAAAGTCAGATGAAAGACTTTTTTTTTTTAATTAACAAATGTTCTTTTTATCCTTTCTCTAACTTGAATAGAGTTCAACAGTTCTTTGCTTCTGTCGATTCTCTGTGGGAAAGCGATACATATATAGATACTGAAGAAATTTTCATCTAGTGACAACATTTTAAATATACACTTTTTACAGAATTCTTGCCCAACTGTGAAGTTTAACTTTTGTTTGATGAGTGTGGGTGGAGCTTAGAAATGGCAGTTGTCACAGGCTGCCTGGGTACGATGCTGAACAGACAGAAAAGATGCAGACATCCCCAAAGACCCTCTGAAGATACATGAAGGGAAGTCATTGTAAGCTGTGCTGCACTGAAGACGTCCAGATCCTGGTTGAACGAGGCGTCAGTAGAACAACTCTTTCCCCGTCACCGTTACTTTGCTGCTTGAGTTTTCTCTGGTCATGATTTGACGGAGTTTGAATAGAAGACTGAGAAGCACTGAATTGATGCCCAAATCTGCCTTTTTTAAACGCTGTCCTAAGATTTTGTGAAAAGTTAGGAGGCTGGAAAGATAAAAGTGGACCTTAGCTTCCCTTTTTAAAACCCTCATTCTATAGTAAATAGAGATATTCTATACAGGACAGGGAGTACAGGTTTTATAGAGTACAGGGGAATCTCACTAAATGATATTTTCATAATTAATCTAGTTGCCTCAACTGTGCACTCAAACAGCCACGCAGCATCTCAGAAACAAAATAATTGGATATGGTTTTGGTTTGGTAATTCACAATCCACGACTCAGACTCAGGAGCCCACCACGACAGCACCTACAGGTAAACTACCTACAGGTAAACTACCGTGTCTTTTGCTTGCCACCTGTCTTCAGTGAGGTATTAAGGATGGGTGTTCATTATCATATCCAGACAGCATCCTTGCTGGCATCACGTTCTGATACCATTCAATGGCCACGGAGACCTGTGGATCTAGTGTCTCCTAAATGCCCTATTTTCATTTGGCAACATGAAGAATACAGAATCGGATTATGTTTCCTACAACTAGGAGAGTCATTCATGAGGTGACCTCCAGAAAGACATCTACTGACCAAATAATCATATCAATAAAAGAGAGAAGTACTGATTCATGAATAAGAAGCGTAGACTTTTTTTATTCTTTGGACACTGAAAACCTTTTATGAGAAAGTTCTAAGAAATGACAATGACTTGTTGCTTTATAACATCATGTAAGGGTCACAAGTAAGCTCTGGAGACACTTGGTCATTAGCTCTCAGGTATTTTGACTTGGCAGTTTTGCCTGGGGAGTTGAGAAAGGGAATCAGTCTATAATAATGGGAGGTAATAGGGATTTCTTCTTTTATTAACTTATATGGGCAGATAATATGGCCATATTTCTAAATAGGCATCCTCTCTGCAGACAGGGTATCATAAAAATGGAAAAATGGCCTTATTCAGTTGCTCACCTTATAAGACACTGGCGAACTATATCTTTCTTTCCACAAACAATCATGTAAGGAAACTCTGCTGATGTTCCTGCTGTGCTTAGCACATTACAGTGATTAATATGGTGAGGTGGGTGGGTGTAGGGAAGAGATGGCAGAATAAGGAAAATGCTTGCTGTTTGTTATGCTGACATGTATGATGCATCTTCCTAGGACAAAGAAGGAAGGGTTCTGTGGCTGTGTTTCTTCTTGAATTGTTTCTCAGCTTTCTTGATAGCTGGCAAAAGAAATTTCATTGATTGTTGTATTTGGAAACTTATTGATGGCTTCAGCTTTCTCTGCTTAAATTTACCCTTGTCTTTTGGTTTTCTGTTATTTTATATTCCCATGTGTATCATAATGGCATAATTGACATCCTTTGGGCGTGTTCAAATCGAGACTGTTGCTTTGATATTGGTGGAGTCATTGGGTCCCTTCATTTCACCTTTTTTTCTTGGTACATTATACTATTTTCTAAAAATGGAACTCAAAATGGACTGCTCTTTCTTGCAAAGTACAGTGTTGACATGAAAATGGTTATGGGCAATGTCTCTAGGGTACGTGCACCCTCCTTGGAAAACGGTGGGAAGATATCTTCTTCTGTGTCCCTCTACTTGTCCCATTCTCGCTTGCTTTTGGGATTCATGGGGTTACGTGCCTGTGACTTCCGCAGAATATCATCCCCTAAACTCCTGGGAATGATATTGGTTGGCCACCTTCAATTGTGAAGAATATCAAAGGGCTTGGGTTCCTAAGAGTTGGTCACTAAATCACAAATGCTCAGATTTGGAGAGGATCTTAAATTGTTTAGTTCAATATTAAATTGTTTAAAATATCACCTGATATTTTAATTCTAGTTTTTAGAAGAACATTCTTGTTCTATTTTATAGACTGAAACTTTAGACAATTCTCATGCAATTTTTGAGACTTCTCTGTTGCCAACTGGATTTCAGACAAATATCTAGCACAGGTTTTTTCATATTAAGATGGAAACATGAACTACTTGATATTTAAGGCCCTCCACCTCTGACATTCTATGGACTTCCGTTTGGGCTCCTGAAAGAAACAGAACTTCTTCTCTCTCTCTTTTTCCTTCTTTCTTTCTACTACCAATGTCAAGAGAAGATGAGTCTCTGGGTAGGGAGAGAGTGAAAACATTTACCATGCTATTTCTTAGGAACTGATAATTAACATTTCAACAATCAATTCAATCATGGTTACAACAGCCTTGATGACCACCCCTGAAACACCGCCTAAGAGGCAAGAAGCCCAGAACTGGTTTTCATGGTTTTTTCAACCATCAGAGTCCAAGAGTCATCTTCATACAACAACGAAGATGCCTGGTAATGAGATACAGATATGTATCATATGCCTGCTTGACAGCCTTTAATAATTCTCATTAACCTATGGGGTGTGGTTAAAGTCTAAATGTCATTCTGTCTTATAAACGTACGTGTCAATTTAGGAAGGATCATGAACTCTGGTATCTTTATGTTGTTTTAATATCACTAATACATGGTTTTTCTTCTCTATACTTTATTGGAATCATCAATATAGCCTAGGATAAAGTTAATTAGGAAATTGGGAAGTGGGGCAAGTTTTTGGTGATAACAGAACTTTTCAACCCTAAAAGATTGTCTAGGATCTTTTTTTTATTTATTTATTTATTTATTTATTTATGATCTCAAAATACCAAAGTAAAAAACTTTTTTATGAGATTGTAAAATAATATAGGCATGGGTACCTAAATATAGAGAGTTTTTATCATTGATTTAGTCTTGGGTTGAACACCAATAATAAGAAAACCATATGGTGATCCCATAAGGTAGCTTGAATCACTTCCAAAAGTTAGAAGAATCCTTGTTAGTAAAGAAAAGACACCTTTGCAGTAACTGCTGAGAAAAGGTCCAAGGTTCCCATTTTCTTTTTTAAAGCAGCATCCAAAAATTGAAAGTGAGAAATTCTCAAAATCTGGACTGCGGGCCACAGTCATCGGCCTCTTTGAATCCCTTTTTGGTTGATTAATAAATGGCAAGAACATTTCTGTTAGTTGATGTTTTTTTCCTCTATGGGAAATTTTATTGAGGATGAACAGTGGTCCTTCTATTCGCATTGGAGACACAGGATCCGACAAAAGATAAAGACTGAGAAACTGCATGTACCTTTTTAGAAATATCAAAATGAAACCCCTCACTTCATATAGCCAATGAACCCTGATAAGAAGTAAGAATAAAAGAAAACAATTGAATTTTAAAAATATGATTGTAACTATGGAATTTTAGGAACTTCATTTTTAGGGGTTTTACTGAAAGCGTCTTGACAGAGCAAATAGGGCTACATGTAGCCTTCCTATTCTTGTCCTGACACCCTAGCTTTAATAGAATATTCTAAAGCTATAATAAGAAAGACATCTGAAAGCAAGGGGAATTTTGCATGGGCCTCTGTTTTGTTGTGTTTTTCTCTGACTTCTTAGGTAAGCTCTACCTATAGGTATTCCTAGCCTCTTTAAAGAATGTTGACTCGTAAAGATCATAGCCATTTGTTTTAAGGTCCACATATTAGCTTCAGAGATGAGGATTTACAGATATACAAACCTACTCTTTCACTTTCTTCTTAAAATCTTGGGAACTCCATAATACCTCCCATGCCTGACTTTCCTCCTTGGTGAAATGGGTTGCTTGGTAGCCAGCTCAACTACTAATGCAAGTCACCACAACAGGTACGGAGTCAAATACCAACCCAACAGGCTGGGAGCCAAATGAGGAAAATGAAGATGAAACAGACAAATACCCCAGTTTTTCTGGATCAGGCATTGATGATGATGAAGATTTTATCTCCAGCACCAGTAAGAATAATCAATTACAGTAGACCATTTATGCCAGGCTTGCTGAGGGACTTAAGTGATATATAGTAACTTTCTTGGGAAACAGATGATATGAAAAATGAGTGAACCTATTGTTTTACCTTAATTCTGTTCTGATGAGATTTTGGAGGAGGAAATAAATTTTGTGAATGGAAACCAAAACACATTGTTGAGAAAAATAGCATCGTGAAGTTTCAGACACTGCGTGTTCTTCCTGTTCTGTTTTTCAGTGTTTGCTCTTATAGAATATCTGTATTCTCTAGTGTGACTAGGGAATGGCATATTAAAACACCACAACAGATATTCACTGTGTCCCTGCTGTGCCAGATGATGGGAACACAAAGATGAAAAGGCCAGAACTTTTGCCTACAGGAGGCTCATGGACTTCTGGGACAGATGTTAATGTCACTTGGAGTATGGGAATTAAAAGTTGCACATGAACATGAATTGAAAGCCTGGGAGGCCCTAGAATGGCTTAAAACATAGGAGCTAGAGCTCAAGAACTTTCTTAATCAATAAAAAAAATGGTTACAATCAAAGGAAAAAATTCAAAAAGTTTCAGCCAACTTGCTGGACACCAATACGACAGAATGATAGTAGAAGGAAGAATAAATGCCAGCTAAGCTTTAAAAAAGACAGTGTTAATTAATAAAAAGCAGAGAGTGACACCACTATGTAACCACGTGCCAATTTGTAAGCTCTATAAAACCTCCTAAAGACATTGAGAGGGAGAATGTAGAGAAAAATATTCCGTTCTGCCCGATGCCCGATTTCCCTAAATTTGTCATAAGCTAAGATTTTGCTGGACAGAGATGAGAATCATAAATCTGATTCAATTAATATTTGGAGAAGGGATTTGGGAGTACTGTATCAGCTCTCTTAGACAACAAGAGCTTTATCCATCCTATTACAATTGGAGGATTTCATTTCCAAGTGAATAGCACCTAGCAAGGGCAGAATCTAAAAGTAGCTTGTGGATTGAAGACATCTGAGTGTGAGATACCACCAATTCAGCAAATACTAGAGACAAACCAGATTTTCTCTATACAGACTTAAGTGGTGTATTCCTCTGGCTGGAGACTCTGCAGAGCTTAGGAATTTTAGAAAAGCACCCAAAGAGCCCCACACATTGAGCATTACTATGACACTCTCTTCTGGATTCAAGATGTAGCTTCCTTAGACAACAATCTCAAAGACCCACTTGCAAATGTGTTAATATGGTCACACTTCAGGGGACAAAGTTGTCATGCCATTTTCCTCCCCCTCATCTTTATAGTGTGTATTCAGTTTCAGTTCACTTTTCTTCCTAGCAATTATGCCCTTTAATTCAATAGGATTCTCTCTTTCTCCTTGAGGCTTGGGCTAACTACCACTTTTTCGTGCTTATTAGAAATGTGGTTAATGACTCAAAAATATTTTCTTAACATGTAAAATGGTTTTGTGTTATTTGGGTGTCAAAGTAAAATTTGAAGAAAGATGAACTTGCAAATAGCCTTTTCACAAAAGATACAGTTTCTGGTTTTTGTCAAAATGGATCTTTTTGCCCCTTCTGTCCCCAGCTTCCTATTTTGCATGATATTGGGGCATTGGTGAACTGACATGTCTTTGTTTTCCAGTGTGCTGTGCTGACGGTGGTTGGTTACTTCTTACTCTTTTCTAAGAACGTATGCAACTTGGTCCTCTTTCAGTGGCTGTGGTGGCTTGCTTACAACATGTTCTGTATTTAATGAGAATCTCATGGGGTTTGGGTATATATTTGGGAAAAAAAGCAGTTAAGCCAAATGGCTCTACAAGGCAGAGATTCTTTCCAAAGACCATCTACATGAAATCTTTGGTTCTTGTGGTTATTTCTTTGCCCCAGCAAAATCACTATCAAAATAGTGATTCCTGTGTTATAACTCATCTATCAATCTCTTCAGCTTGAGGATCTACAGCTAGGACACCTGCCAGTGACACCAATAAATGGCTTGGACTTCCAGGTGCAGAGGGCTCCTACAGTTCGCATGGATGGGCAAAACTCTTCGCATCTTTGGTCATTCTTGGTGGAGGGCTAGCATTTTCAAAGCTCTTCTTCCTGCTGCTACAACCTCCTTGACTATTTTATGCAGAAGATCTCATGCTCTAAACCCAAAGGTATTCTCTGAGAGAATGTGAAGGACACTGAGATACAAAACAACGTGGCGGATGAAGCTGAAGGCTCTCGCCTTCTCTCCATTTCCACTCAACCGTCTATACAGCCCTGTATAGATGAGCTGGTGTGTAGACCACAGAAGAGTGGCATGTACAAAGCAAGCAGTGAAGGCTCCAGAAATAACATGTTTCTAACTGCCTCACTCATCATTGTCACAGTTTCATCCACTCCACGGGTTTCTGACCACACAAAACAGAACCAGGACTGGACCCAGTGGAAGCCAAGCCATTCAAACTCAGAAGTACTACCTCAGACAACCACCAGGATGACTGGTAATGAGTTATGCACATTTTGTTAATGATACTTTCCCTCAAATCCTATGATGCTGTGAAGGTCAAACACCCGGATGCAGTGGGATATTTAATTAATGTCTCATCACAAATCCTTAGCAAACTTTCATGAGGGTACTCAACTCCACATGGGAGTCATTTATCAACCATACTATCTGGTCACAAGGTATTTTATGTCACTTTGTTATAAAAATTAATATATGTGAATGGTTTTTGAAACTGTCTCTGACAAAGTGGTTATTGTTGAATAATAAGTAATACCAAAAAAATTGTACGGGTTCATTTTATCTGAGGATAGATCCCTGAACTTACTCAGATTTATTGAGAGTAAGTACTTAGAGATTGTACTTAGGCATGGGACCAGTAGATAACATGTACTTTAGTGGAAGTAAAGGATTATTAAAGACTATTTGGTTAAAAGTCACAGTGTACTTAACCGTCATCATAACAGATGTAGATAGAAAAAGCACCGTTGATCATGGAGAAAACTCGACCCAGGAACCGCAGCCTCCTTTCAATCACCATGAGTATCAAGATGAAGAGGAGACCCCACATGCTACAAGCACAAGTAAGAAGGATGGTGCTCTGAAGTACTGGTACCCAAGTTAGTAGAGATGTTGTTTAGCTGTTGACCACAACTTTTGTCTCTGAAAAGTAATTTATCTACAGACCTTGAAAGGAATCACATCTGCACACAATTTTTTAGAAGTGAGGAAGAAAGATGACAAGTTGTCAAATTTTCTGAGAGACCAAAATGCTTACAAAATAAATATGAGATGCTGGTTTTGTGTGAATGATTCCTAATGGTTCTGTTTTGGCAGTTGGTGTGTGTTTTCAGGAATGTGTGGTAGGTGCGTGCTCGCTTCACAAGCGGGCAGATCTTTGAAATCATCTTTGATGAAGATCTGTGATACACCCAGTTTCTTTATCCTCACACTCTCTTCCTTACTCTGAGATAGAATGGTACCACTGTGTCCTTGGTGGAAAGTCAGGGCTCATACCGTTTCTTTTCAAATTCTAAGCTATTCTTCTTTTGTTAAAAAACAAAACAAAACAAAACTCAGAGCAATTTGGGAAAGGCCCTGATGTTCTTATTGTTATTTCTACTTATAGACAAATACCTAAGATTTTCTAAAAACCACTGGATTATGAACCTAGGACAAGAAAACAAAGAAAAAGAAAAAGTGAAATATATTCATCTTTCATCTGTATCTCAGAGAGATGCCTACCTTATTTGGAATATAACTGATCCTTGAGATAACATCTTGTATCATTTTAAAAATTATGGCTCAACCACAATTTTTAAATCCTCTTAAAGGGGAAATGTAAGAAACAGCTACTTGGAAAACAAAGAGCTGAGAAATTCCTGGTTTGATGGATATGTTCAGACAGTCAAGGAAAAGTTTGAGACATGGGTTAATAAGTTCTGGGCATTGTACCGCATGTCTGACAGACATTGCATTCTATTCGTTACCTTAGTTGATTGGATATATGTACAAAGATTAGGGGTTGAGTTAACGAAGAAACAGACTGTTGAAAAAAAAGAACAGAGAGGAAAAAAAAGAACAGAGAGGCCCCGTTCCAGTCCCCCTGGGTTCGAACAGCTATCTTATCAATTACTGTAAAACAGTTTGCACTTAAACAGAATGCTACTTAAGAAATTTGGAATAATCGCATGTAATGTCAAAATAGGATGATGGATGTGGGGCATCATTAGTAGGTGATATTTGAAAATCCAGATACAGTTAACAAAGAGAAGTTACAGTCAATGCTTGCAAAATCCACATTGGTAATCTCTGGGGTTCATCAAGGGGACTTTACAACTTCTAGAAAAGAGTCAGCCCTTATGCAGTGGAAGTTCTCTGTTCTCCTAACCCACTCCTGACTATACTGAAAACACCAGTGCATGGTTGGGCACTTGAAGGATCATTATACCTACATAATAATTGATAAAGTGAATGTAGACATATGTGCATGTTTGTGAGCACACATGTGTACTCCTTTATTCTTTAAACTTTGGGTAGCATGGCAGTCCAGTTTTTAATGTTGACTTTTTAAAATAATTACATTCAAAATTGTTCTAACTTTGTTATTTGTTGGGAGATAGTGACTTAACTAAGGGAAAATAACATGATTCGGGCCTCCCTCCCTTTGGATAATCAATCCCAGGAATTGTTTGGAAAATGCAAAGGCAAAATCAGCATGAGTTTCACTTAAAAAAATTATTTGCTATTACAAAATCTCACACGTCATTTTCTAAGATAATGAGATACAGTGAATTTTGTAAGTCAGGAAAGTTATTTTGGTTTGGTAATTTATAGTCTCTAATTATCCTGATGAATCAGAAATTCACTATGAGCTGTTGCAGATGAAAATGTCAGTGGCTTTCTGACTTTTCCAGGAAGCAGCCTGATGGGATTTTATCCCAGTCATCTTGCCTTTTTAAAACAGTGCTTGAAAGGTTAAGCCTGTCTGATACTGTTATTATTTATCTAATTCCTCAACTGGCTAGAATAGTCTTTTCTTCCACTGAATTAGCTTTGTTAAGAAGAGATTTTAGCCTTTTAAAATGTCCCTAGACAATCACATGACAGATCAGTGTAGTAACATCTCAGGCATCCCAATAGCTTCCATGCCAGAATGTTTCTGCTGAGTGTGGTCATAGGTTTTGCAGCCTGTTTGCAAAGGTCTTCCACTATAATAGTATTGTGAGTTGCTAGATAAGACATTTCCCACTGCAAAATGACCAGAGCACAGAGAGTATTCTTCCAACAGAAGCTCTTTCTGGCAGAATATGTGAGGCCGTAGACAATATTAAAGCAAGAATAATACTTACAGTCATAAGCCACAGGCTAGGGTCTAGTCTTGACTTTGTGCTACTCTGGGTACAGGATTTTTAGCAAATGAAACTTGTTTTCCCATCTGGAAAATTAAAGGATTGGAACATTAAAGTTTTATTTCCAGAATCTGCCTGTCAGAATATTAGCTGCTTATCTCCTAACTTTTATTGTCTGTCTCTATATCTATCTGTCTATCTATCTATCTATCTATCTATCTATCTATCTATCTATCTATCTATCTATCTGTCACCCATGTATCTATGTGTTTATCTATGTATGTATCTATGTGTATATGTATGTATATAGCATGTATCTATCATCATGCATCTATCTATATGTGTATATATGTATGTATGTATGTATGTATGTATCTACCTACCTGTCCATCACTGCTCTTAATGTAGAAAGACCTATCAGAGGGTTTATTATGAAACTGAACAATATAGCTCACCATCAGCATTCTCCTCACAGCTTGGGCAGCTCCTAGTAGTACCCCCGAAGAAGCAGCTACCCAGCAGGAGCAGTGGTTTGAGAATGGATGGCAGGGGAAGTACCCCACCACACCATCTGAAGACTCCCATGTGACAGCAGAGGCAACTGGTAATGGAGGGTTTCACAGTGTGGGTGTAAACGACCTTCTGAGTTCAATGCTGGGCATTGAAAACACGGCACAAAAAAGACACTGAAGGAATTGTCCAAGGTGTTCAGCTTCTTAACACATCATATTGAAGTAAACAAAGATCCAGACTGTAAATTCTCCTAACAAGCTACATGGCCAGGCACAGATAGAAGCACATAAAAGAAGAAATAGAGCTAGTCTGGAAGTGTGTGGTTTTCGTATCTAGTTTGCAGCATCACGTAGTGAGACAATGTCAGAGACGCTAGCTAATTAAAACCCCCTTTCTGCTTTCTGAAAATCATTTACTGTATAACATGAGTCTTTTTTTCCTTATGGTTTTGTGAAATACTAGTATTATAAGAAAAGAATTCTATTAGAAATCTAGTGTTGGGGGTGGATTCAAGCATTACAAGAATAAGAAAGATACCTGGGTGATGTCCTCCGACCTTTTGTTCTTACCTGTTTGAATATCTCCTCAAATGTACAACTGTTTGATCACACTAGCAAATAAGCCATCTTCTCCATTCTGGAACTGTGGGGTTGTGGGAAATAGACTTAAATCTTAGCATCTCTGAAGGATGCCAGATGATAGCATGGGTCTGCAAGCTACTGTGCATGATGCTTTTGTCTGAGTGATGAAGCATTGTGATTCACCCTGCCCTGCAAAGTGTGTGAAGTCCACATGACCACTTGGTACAAGTGGAAAATATCTCCATGTTTCCATCTGCAATCTGATACGTAACCTCTTTGCAGTGCATGGCAACTTGTAAATGAATCACTAGCAGAGCAGCGGGTGTGGTGACTAGTTCCTTGGTGTGCTTCTTTCTAGGGGATGCTATTGTAATCTTTCTTCCTATGCCTCTCCAGTGGCACAGAATGAAGCAAAGGCGTAAACCGCGTGCCCACATGCCGTTTCTCATTGAGAAAAGGCAATGCCTCTAATGGACTCCATCTGTGCTTTTGGGAGAAGTAGCACTTTCGTGCTCATCACTTGGGAAGCCTGTACCTGATGTCCTCTGTATCTCCCCAGCAGCTCATTATGCATTTCACTGTGGGATGTGCTTGTCTCAGAGTGACATCATGGACTTGGGCTCTTACACCTCTTCCTTTAGGGGACTGTGGCAGCATGCGTTGAGAATGACTTCATCTTCCCTTGGTGCCTATAACTCATCCTCTATCCATTACAGCACTTGTTAATGCTATGCTTCCTCCAACCTGCGTGCTGGTGACCAAGAAAATGAGCACAAATGAAATCAAACCCGGGAAAACACTCTAAACTGATGCAGCCCCTTTGTCCTCAGTACTAGAAAGTTATTTTCATTATCTTCTCTAGAGAAAAGAGTCTTTTTTTTTTTTAAAAATCAGTCTATATATCCCTGCCCAAATGTCAATTAACATCTTGACAATTGTTTGAACTGCATGGTCACACCAGCCTCAGCCCACAACAACCATCCAAGTCAAAGAATGACAACACAGAGTCAAGAGGACGTCTCCTGGACTGAGTTCTTCGACCCGGCCTCCCATCCAATGGAACAAGACCACCAAACAGAAAGGAAGGGTAAACAACACCGGAGACCTTTCAATATATTATGCTTCTTAGACTCGACTAAATGCTTTTTCCCTCTGAAATGTACCACTGATTTTAGTTCAGTCTACTTTCCTAAGCATCCTATGTGCCTTCAAAAATTAATTTGATGATACAAGTTCGTAAAGAGTGGATATGCACATCCCTCTACATACAAAGTTCTAGTTAGACAGTGAAGAATTTGGCAGGAAGATTAAAGAATAGTCAGTCAGTCTTAGGCTGATAAGAGTGGAAGTTACTTATCCTAAAGGAGAGATGGGTTGTTTCTTATTTTAAGGTGGTTTTACTACAGAGCCCAAGCTGGTCATCAATTCTTGATGATCCTCCTGCTTCAGTTTCCTGAGTGCTGGGATTGCATGTACTATCATGCCCAGCTAAGGACGGAATATTCTTAAGATTCCTTTCCTTTTTAAGTACAAAGATTTCAAAAGAAACAATAAATAATGGATTCAGTGACTGTCTCCATTATAAATTTAAAGATAAATTTTGGTTTTTGCAGACAAATCTAAGTGGTAGAAAAACTTGGTGAGTAGTTACTGTAAATAAACAACATAATGACTCAAAACTTTAAAGTTATTTATTATTGCCTCATTTAGAGATAATGTGATATTGAAGGATTTAGGATTTAGGCCACTTTTGGCCCTCCTTGAATGGCTGTGAACTTAATGGATAGACAACTTGTACATGAGACAAAACTCCTGTTTTCCTATTGCCTTTCATTCTTCTTTACACACAAGCCATTTAAAAAGAGGAAGCAAAAGGTATTAGTTGTGGTTTTGCAAGAAAGGAAGGTTGTGAATTATTTGACTAGTTTTTATACTTGAAAGCAATTTTCCTTTGCTGGTACAGCAGCAAGTCGCTTGAGGGAAACCTGAAGAACTGCTAGCCTCTGTGCTCTCAGAACTCAACAAGTACAAGATTGTGTGGTTCTACTACACTCATGAGTAGAATGACTTTTTTTTTTTAAACAAAATATCCTTATGACAAAAATTTAACATTCCAAAAACCAATACAGGGCTTTTTTTTCAGAGAATTTTCATTTAGATGTATTTTCTGGATATAAATTGCCAGCCATATGCGCTACACATATCTGACTGAAATACATTCTAATAACTTAGTGAATATGTCTCCATGTTGGATCACTATACATTTATCTCCAAAGTAAATCCAAAAACTTCTATAGTTTCCTTTTGAAAGAAACACTATTTTATCTTAATATTAGTGAACAGATGCCCCATTAACAGCTATGTATATGAGATATGCACTAGATGTGTAAGACATCATGGAGACACAGGGATGTATAATTCATATTCATGCTTGAAAGAAACTTACAAGTCAGCAGACAAAAGAAAATACTTAACAGCACAATAGATCTGACATCATGAGTCAGTAATGGATAGAAAATTCATATTTTCAATAATGAACACTAAAGAAATCTAGAGTTATTTATTTTAAATCTAGAGTTATTTATTATAAATAACCCCACACATCCCAACGACCATTAGAGAACAAAGGACTGAATGTGATTTTTCAAAAAAAAAACCACAAAAACCTGGCTAGTCAGAAAAAATGAAGTGAGATGGAGGATTTTTTTAAAAGGAGACTCATGTGAATAGATCCATAAAGGAAGAAAAGCCAAGGAATGGGTATATCACTGTGAGTGGATAAACGTGTCCTAAAAGAGAGGAAGTGGCTAGGCTGGGACCATTTTGTTGAGTTACTGAAGTGCCACAGGCAAGACCCAGCACACAGTTTTCTGTGCTTAGCTCCTGGGGGTGGGGCTGAAGAGACTCATGTTAATAAGTAAGTAAGTAAGTAAATAAATAAATAAATAAATAAATAAATAAATAAATAAACCCAGTAAAAGAATTCCAGAATCATTATTAAGTGTCCAACCCAAAGAAGAGAGGAAGATTGCATTCCATAGATAAATACATCAGGAAAAAGCTGTTAGGTCTCATAGGCAGTCCAAATATCCAGAAAGTAGTTTTCAAGCTGGACTACAGGAGGATTTCTGGTGGTTAGCTGAAGGCCAGCATTCCTCAGGAACTTGTGAAACCAGTTCCCATTTGCCAAAAGGAGTCATTTCCCTTACCTCTGGCAGGAAGGACCTAGGACTCTCCATTAACATATACCTGTGGCTATATATCAAAGCCCATGTTGGCCTCCAAGATCCCTCAATCACGATTCACAAGTACTTGTTACAACATTTCCAAGCCCCCCATGCCAGTCTCCTGGCTCTTCCCTCCCCCAGCTATTCACCCCCTTTATATTCTCTACTCTCTAGCTCTCTCACTGCGTTCTAGTCTTTATCTCTTGCTATCTTGCTATCTCCACTATTCTCTCCCGCTCTCCCTCTTTCCTAGCCCTGGCCATGTCCAGTCTGCTGTCTGTGCTTGGTCTATATTTTTCTTTCTCTGCTCCGGACTTTTCCAGATGCCTCTGGCTGTCCTCTCTCTCTCACATCTACAATACAAACCTGAACTATATCATGGAGTGGTCATGTCGACAGTTTCTTTACTATGTTTCCTCGCACACACAAGACAGCTTCAGCCATACAATGACATGATAGTTCTCAAAGAATTTTACGTATGAAAGTAAAAATGAACAAGAGTGGATGCAAGACTTCAGCAGACGAGGCCTTTTTCTGGTAGGGTATCCATTTGAAACATGGATAACTGGCCTTTCTTCTTTGAAATCCCAATGGCAGAATCGGCCACACGTTTTTCTCTAACAGAGATCTTGTCTGTCTTTGCTTTTAGCATGTACAGGCTGGAGTCCCAAAGTGGGTGCCCCACATCCCAGTGCTTCCCACTGGAGCCGTTGGGAACCGATTAGATCTCCCCAGAGGCAGTGGTGTGGGCGGATTGAGAAAATTGTAGAGTTAGCAGTATTGATGGTGCTTATGGACTGTTTGGCCTCTTTCTCACTCTGAACTTGTTATTCCAGCCCACAATAGATCTGTGATAACCATCAGAAAGAGCAGCCTTTTTAATTACTTCAGGGATATTTCGCACCACTCAACACTATAATCAGAATTCCCAAGATGTTTCCTTCTTGTATTTATGGGGAGAAAGATTCTTGTTTGTCTATGGGTACTTCCTATTCCTCAATGTAGTTATATTGAGTAATGTGTATATGTTTTTGTTTTTGTTTTCTGTGTTTAGTTTGTGAAGCAAAAACAAACGAACAGAAATAACCAAATAAGGGAACCCAATGGCTGTTTAAAAACTTTTTGTTGGTGTTGTTTTGTTTTGTTTGGCCTGGTGAGCAGGAGGTGACAACATGATGCTTGTGTGTGTCTTTTGTCTTCATATGTCTGACTGTGCTGGCCTGTCTTGGAATGAAGCAAGTCACACATGGGGTACATTTCTGTCCCTTTGTCCCCGAGCCTCATCGTGTGCCCATGTAACTTCCTTTCAGACTAAACAAAACAATCAAATGTGTGATAGCTTTCATCTAGCTCTGCCCTAGAATGAAAACCATTTATATCCTGTGATATTCTTGAAGAAACAGTCATTTATCCCAGTTCTGGACGTGTGAACCTATTTCTTTCCTCTTTCCAGACTGAATGTAAAAATGTCTTGGCTATAAGGCAAATGGCCCTCGGGCAATGGCATAGGGAATAAGGCAGTAACACCAATTTAATTCCTTCAGATATGGATTTCACTCATAGTCCAACCCTTCAGCCTACTGCAGCTCCAAATACCCATTCGGTGGAAGACTGGAACAGCACAGGACCACTTTCAGTGACGACTTGTAAGGATAATGACACACAGCCCCTTTGTTGACCTGTCTTCCTACTTTACATCTGCTCACATCGGTCAAGATGTCACATTTGGGGGCAGAATGGGCCATCTTTGCTAGGTGGCTCAGCTCAGCCAGGGAGTGAATCTGTTTTTATCATCTGTCTTTCTTATGGGGGTTCTTTAAACCTGACTTTATCTTTATTCAGGGTTCCCTCCAGAGTCATTGACTTTTTATTAATAGAAAGTTATGGAGGTTTAATTCATCTCCATTTTTCTTCTCTAACTCTTCATGTGAGTGACACCAAAGACCATCACTAGTAGAGTGGTTTCTCTATGCTTTAATAGACTCTTTTTGATTCCCACTCTTCCTCCAGTCAAGGAAGGAGAAAGACTTCTTTCATGATTGTGTAACATGAGGGACAGATCATCAGAGTGAATAGAGAAATCACATTTAGCTTTGAGAGGAGGAGTCAGGCATGTTGTTAATAATTGACCAAGGTGGTGGAGTCCCTGGAATCAAAAAGAGCCATTTGCTAACATATTTTTTATCATTAAATATCTGCCAGGAAGAAATATGAAATTTTTAGTACCCTTAACTTTCACTATGTGTATAAGGATAGCCCAAGGATCAACCCAAATTTATGAACCCAAATACATAAATTCTTGGCAGAATATCAAAGAAATCCCCAAATTAAGAAGGCCTCATATCACTGCTTGCTACACATAATGGGCAGAGTCAATAGGAGCCCTTTAGGCATAGGAAAAAAGGCCAGCAGGCATGTGTTGAGTGCCATCAATGTAAACAGCAGTGTTAGGCATCAAAGGAGACATAAATAAGCCTATAAATGACCCTTGCCAACACAGGACTTGTATTTCCATTTTGTGTTACTGTTAGCCTTTGTTCTGATGTTGGGTTTGGGATTTGGTGAATGTCTCTCTCCTGGTTATATTTATTTGTTGGCAGACATGGTTGATGGGTGCATTTTATGGAGCCTTTGCCCCTGCACCTCAGAGGTCACTCAGTACCTCAAGAATACAAAAGAAAAGAACTCAAAACAGTCGAAGTGATTTCAGATATGGGCAGTGATTCAATCTCAAATTGATACATGTCACTGAGGGCCCTGTGTTTGCTGAGGCAGACATTTCTTTGGTGCAGTGAAGAGAAACCCTGTAACAGGCGAGATCACAGCCCTACTAATAAAGTAGTAGCTGAAACGCAATGCTCTCTGCAAGGGAGTCATGTATTTCCTTGTGAAGTTGCTCTAGACCTGAGCTGCTTCTTTTGTGTTCACAGACACACTACATAGCACTGTTTTCCTTATAACTTCTTTGTCCACAACTTGGCAGTCTTGATGGTCGAAGGAAAACTGAAATGACAGCACCACTTTCCATGTCTCTGTGATCTTCATTATTCTGGGATCTTTGGTGCAGTTGGGTCAGGGTGGTCCAGGGAGAGGAAAGTTTTGGCTCAGGCTTCACTCTGGAGCTTCACTGAGAGGCAAAGAAGCTAACTAGGGACAAAGAATAATTTTTCTGTGTATTTCTATCAATCAGCAGATGATGAAGGGCACAAATATCATCCTCCCACTGTATCTGTCCATCTGCTATCCTATAGCTAGATCATCCTTGTAAGTGGGTAACAAAGGACTTGTATCATGGTTCCTAAATAACACTAGCTTCATCCCTCATTGAAACAGCACAGAGTCATTCTCAGAACTTCTCTACGTCACATGAAGAACTGGAAGAAGACAAAGAACACCCAACAACTTCTATTCTGCCATCTAGCAGTAAGAGTCAAATCAACTGGCTTTGGCTATTTAGCGGAAATCAATAAGTTATGGGTACTTTGCGGTATCTTTGGTGGTGGTGCATCCATTGCTTGTTTTTATACATTAATTTTAATTAAAAGGTGTGTCTGGTGGTGGTCTCTGATTCTTCTGCTTTATAGGCCTTTTAGAAGCCATTGTACATTATGTACAAGGTTTTCTGCTGAATTTGAAAGCTATTAGATTAGTAACCTGGTTTTGAAAATGGTGATTGTTTCTATAAGATTTCCCTGATATCTATTACCTTAAATATTATTTCTATTTTGTCTTCTGGACCATAATTCCATGGTTTTGGTGACTAAGAAATTAAGAAATTAAGTCAGTAAACTCAGGTCTTTTGGATCTTGAACTTATTATTCCAGTTGCAGACAGAAGGGTTTCATCTTTCCATCCAATGGTTTGTTTCTTCCCCTTCCTCAGAGGTGGATCCAACTGAGAAAAAAAGCTCAAAATCCTGTAGTACCTGAGTTGAGTTCATGGTCACAATGGGATTAACCTCCCCTTGATGACTCAGACAAATCTTGTAACAAATGCCTCTTCTGGGTAGTAGTCGCCCAAATCTCTTCTGTTGAGTGCTATCCGGCTAGTGTCTTTTGTACAACACCGCTTTTGTTCAGTCCCATTTGCATTTGGTCTTGGAGAACAAGGAGAAAGTTGTCTCTGCAACTTTACCTCCTGAAGACAAGCACATGGTGGGTGGTGACCATACAGGTGTGGGCTTGTCATTGACTCCACCTCCACGCAGCTAGGAGTGGTGGTGAAGACGGAAGAAGAGGTTCAAGCCTTCCCAAAGACGCAACTACTTCTCTGGAAGGCTACACTCCTCATTACCCAGACACAATGGAAAATGGGACTCTCACGCCGGTGACCCCTGCTAAGACTGGGGTCTTTGGAGAAACTGAAGTGACTGTTGCTGCAGACTCCAACTTTAATGTTGACGGCTCCTTACCAGGTAATTTGTCATCTGGTCTGCTCCTCTGGAGAAACAACATATGTTTTTCCTATCGTAGGGGATATTCTATGTGCAGGTTGTGATTAGATTATTTTTTTGCCATGGAAATAGTTTTCATCATTGGTCATCAATTCTAGTGCCAGCAAACTTGGACTTATTTGAGATAAAATAATGCTTCCATTTCCTGGTGTAATCTCCATTTATTTTTTTGTGACTTGGCTCTCCGGTAGGTTTTCTTGCTTTGTCTTTTCTTCATTCTGAGATATATTAACTTGAACCATGTGAAACTGATATTTTTGTGGATCAAAATAGTTTAATATCAACAATTTCATTTAATTCAGCTAACATATTCTGCCTATTTGGTAAAGCTTAATCAAACATTCAAATGATTTTCATATACTAGTATCTTTGCCCTGAAATTATCTTTAATTGGTGATGGACTGGTTCACTTCATTTTTGGTGATGGGTTGGTGTGTAAACCTTTTCTACTTATGGTGTGCTTCAAAGTTCATGATTTACTGTTAATAAGCTGGGATCCTCACTTTTATTGTAATTGTAAACATATGACTTGCTCAATTAAGTCTGACATGGATCAAGAATGAGACCTTTCTCTCAAATAGGCAATCCTCTCTACTTCTCTACTTTATTTCTTTGTTTGTATTAAGAAACTAACACTGTAGAAAGGGATAGTACAAAGCACTTTCTGTGGCTAAGAAACTGCTACTCCCACTAGTGCCTTTAGTTCAGGTACCTCTTACCACTCAACCACTAACCCATTAGTGATTAATAACCTTAAACACACACACACACACACACACACACACACACACACACACAAATTGTAGAAAGACCCTACCTCCTCCACTCTCCCAAAAGGCAAGAAAATGGTCTCATGAGAACCACATGTGTAGAACAGATGGCCGTGGTAAAGTTCTGATTGACAGAGGGAAAGAAAACCCAGGATGTCATACGCATGGCATATTTCCTTTGGTTTTCCACTCCAGGGCTTCAGGAAAAGGAGCTTTAAAAATACCCTTCAGCAGTATTGGCAAACCCAAGCCCCCTTACATTCTGCAGGCTTTTGCTTAGTGTCCTTATTAATAACCTTCTTTCTTCATTCAAACCTCCAAGTGCTATTGTTAATTCCTCCAGAAGCAATCAAATCCAGGAGTGCCACCAATGTTCCCATGCTAAATGACCCCATCCATCATGCAACTTAATGGATTTCAATTTGAAATGGCAATCTTAGCTGGAGTTCCTTAGGTGGCTTGCAGAGTCTAATTGCTAGCAAATAAAATGCTTTCTACCAAATCAGTACACACAGGTACTGATCCCATCTAATCAATGTAAGAAAAGTGGTGGTGTCTGGATTTCCTTCTGTTCTCTGTGAATTTAGTGATGAGTAAATGGCCTGACTCTCCTTCCCTATTCTCTTCCAGAAGATTCACAAAGTATATTTCTGTCCATACATATTTCTCAATCTGTACACTTAATGTAAAGCACTGAATCATGCAATGGTGGTGGCGGTGATGGGCCTGGTGATGGGGATGGCTTTGGAAATGGTGACTTTGGTGGTGGGACTCTCAGTGTGGCATTCCGGCAAGTGCTATTGTCTGTTATTATAACCATTATCTGAGGAAAAAAGCAGTCTCTCTCATAAAGTTAGGAGCAGTTACAAGCAGCCCTCTCCTGACCAGGGCATGGTGATGAGCAACTCACTGTGTTCTCTTTCTAGGTACTTTGTAATGCTCTCTACCAACTTTAGGAGCCCTTCTTCTCTCTGTGTGTTTCCCATATGGTGAATCTAAGATTTGATCCTTGGATTTAAATTCAGCCCCTCTTGAGCTTGTCTCCACCTAACGTTTTCTGGTGATGGATATTTGAGAAGATGGGATCATAACAGTAATTGTTGAAAATGCAGGTGTAACTTTTGAAAAAAAATTGAGATTTCCCAGCTCTATGTCATTCACATTATTTCACTGGGTTTTTTTTTGTTTTTGTTTTTGTTTTTGTTTTTTTTCACTTAAGTTTGACCTTTCTCCTCTCTGGATAATTTATTTTTCCTTTTGAGTCTTTGCCTCATTCATCCCTAAGATTCTTTTGTTTCAGACTCAGAGAAACCTCTTCAATGCTGCGTTGTCTGAGCCAGAGTCCACCTATTTAAGTGATCATATTCCAGTATTATAACCCTTATCCAAACTAAGAAGTGTCCCATTCAAAACCCAGCCCTGTGGGAGCATCATACTATTTTCCCCAGAATAGTCCTTAGCTATGCTCTTGGATTTCTACCCACACCCTACTTTAATTGGCCTCCCAGGATGGCCTGTGCTGCCTCAGTCTCCTTAATTTTGATTAAGGCTCTAGCCCACTCATCAGTGTCTTAAATGTGAGCAGTGACTTCTTCGTTGTTAGCAGATGATGTCTTTCTGAAAACACAACCCATGGAAATAAAGATGACAGTGTGAGTGATACACAGTACTGACGTTTTTTATTGCCTATTATTCTAGGAGATGGAGACTTGACCATGGACCCCAGGGGGAGCTCCTTCCCTGTGACCCATGGATCTGAATTGGATGGTGAGTTTGAAATGTTTAGTCACTTACTATTATAATCACTGAACCTGATGATTGCTAATGAAGCATGAGTCAGTGTCCCGAGAGACTGTTTCACACTTAAAAAAAAATGTATTTTCAGTCACAGAGAGGGCTTATTAAGTCACTTTGCTGGACCCCACCCTGAAGTTTCTGATTCAGTAGGTCTGGGGTGGAGCCCAAGCATTTGTATGCTTAATAAATTCCCAGTCACCCTGATACTGCTGGGATGGGTCCCACACTTTGAGAAACAGCACTCTAGAAAAGGAGCTTCCATCTGAAACGGTTTGGAAGAATCCACACAGTACTCCTGTGCTGGTTAGTGTTATGTCAACTTGACACAAACTAGAGTCGTTGATGAGGAGGGAGCATCAGCTGAGAAGATGCCTCAGTAGGATCCGGCTGTAGGCAAGCCGATGGAGCATTTCCATTGTGATTGATGTGGGAGGGCCTATCACACTGTGGTTGGCACCACTGCTGGGCTGGTGCTCCTGGGTTCTATAAGAAAACATATTGAGCAAGCCACAAAGAGTAATCCAGTAAGCACCACTTTCCTCCACGGCCTCTGCATTAGCTCCCGCCTCCAGTCAGGTTTGAGTTCCTGTCTTGGCTTCCCTTAGTGGACTGTGATATGTAAGTCAAATAAACCTTTCCTCCCCAACTTGGTTTTGGTTATGTTGTTTCATTACAGCAATAGTAACCCTAACTAGGACAACCCCCATTTACCATTGCCCCCATTTCAGAGTAACTAAGAGAACTCTTTCACATAAAATAGCTTACATTAGATTCTCGTTCCTCTAGCTATAAATTGAGCAAGATGATCACAGGGTCTGAGATTCAGTGTCTTAGCTGATAATCTTGAGATAGTGTCACAGGGTGCCCTTTAAAGACCAATGACAGAATGAATACCAGGAAAGTGTTTAGCACAATTCCTGGTACATGATAAAGCAGTTAGCATTTCAGAATTTACTGTGTGTCAGAAAAATTAAGCAAAACTTTTCATGTGTACACATTGAACTACATGAAATTGATATTTCAGTAGGGTAAGTAAGCCCAATGCCAGAGTTTAGAGTTCATTTTCTATTAACTCATCTAATTACCTTGCAAACCCTATAATATATGAAAACACTATTATCATCTCCTTATTACAGATGAGGAGACTAAGGAAAGGTAAGAGAAGGTAAACAACTTGCCCAATTGGTATGACCAGAGAGTGTGGAGCCAGGTTTCCGGCCTGGGGTCTCATATTGCCTTTCCTAAGTCTGGTCTGGAAGAAAATTCTATAATGACCATAATTACTGCCAGACATGCATTATTAAATAGATTGCTGTTGGCCGTGACTCAGATCAACCCCTGAAAACATTACTCCAGGCAGCAAAATCTGACATGAGGCAATCTTACTTCTAATCCCTAATGCTGGGGTTACAGAGAGGTTCTCTAAGCACTTCCTACCACGAGCTCCTGATGATCACAAATCTATGTGGTCCACAGGAGCCAGGAAATCCATATAAATTAGCATCCTATGCTACGGGCTTGAGTTTGGGACGAGCTCTGCCTCCTGGGTTCAAGCAAATCTGAGGATGGATATTTGCATGATGACTTTGATAACAGCCCTTAAATGTAGGAGTTCTGGGGTGTAGGGTTCGTTAGAAATGATCCTGAAGTAGAGAAAGATGTTTTGAGCTCACCGGGTCCTTAGCACAGCTAAGGTCTTCTCCAGCTTTTGTTTTCTTGTCAGTAAAAACAAAGATCATGTCACCTAGCTCAGCAATCTAGGTTTTGTGTGGAACGCAAGGTATTGAGAACATAACAGGTTACTATTTGAAGGCAAAGCTCCAAAGCCAAGAGGCCCCTACTACTGGGAGTGTGGTCTGTGGACCAGCCGCAGAGGCTGCACACAGAAGCTTGTGGGAAGGGCCTAATCTTGCCCTATCTGGATACAAACTGGATCAGGGTCTGAGTTGATCTAAGCCCCTCCCCTTCAGCTGGCTTGTGTGCTCCACTCTCCACTGCTTTTCTCACTGTTGAAGCCAACTGAATGGTCTCTGTGGCCACGTCTGTGGTTGGGCTCCATCTCCAAACTGGTGTTCCCAGTGTCCTGCTTTGCAGAACTTGTTCTCCAGGCCCGTTCCACCCTGATTGGATATGGAGCTCTTGGGTGCAAGGGAAGCCTGCTGTCTCTGGCCCATCCTCTTGGGCTTTCGCTTGAAGTGAGAATCAGGTGGGTGGGAACTGGTCTTTTTCCTCTGGCTCCTCTGCAGGTATCCATTGTTCCAACAGGAGGTTTCATCCTGTGCACACACCTAGATCTTTCCTTGCTGGGAGCACTTCTTTGGAAAAGGAAAATAAATAGATTATGATCTATTAATGGCCTCCCTTTCAAATATCAAAGGCTGCCATGAGTCAGACAAAAGAGACCAGTGGGAGTGACTTTACCTTTACAGTGGTTTTCAAGGCCCAGCTCTCCAGTCTGGATGGCGGATACGTCATGACTTGTGCTTGCACAAACCTGCCCATTGCCAGGACACTGGCAGGTGGGTAGAAAAATTACCTTAGACTCCTTTGAGATCTGTGAAGCAGAGGCCACTCTCAGAATAGTCTGGGGGCTGTGGAAACAGCACAGAAGTTACTTGTTTCCATTCTATGGGAGCTCTAGCAGAGCACCCAACTCTACAAGCTGAAGCCATCCAATGTAGTTAGATTTTAGCGTCCACTCTGCAGAGTCTAAAGTTTGACTCTCTCAGAAAATATTTTCTTTTAAACCCAGTCATCCTAGTCAATGGGCTAGCCAAAAAGTCTTGCCTGGGTTTTTCTCCCCTTGGCGGCCTTCAAGATTCCAGAACAGGTTGCTATTTAGTGGCAAAGAGTAAAGGAAGGATGAAAGAAAACAGAACACCATGAAGTTTCTTTTGAAATGTGATGTCTTCCTCGTTTTAAAAAGGCATCTGAATTCTGACTCATAGACTGTCTGTCTCCCAATGCTTCCTTCCAAGTTGAGCTTTTTGTTCATTTCCTTATTTTGTCTTTTAACCGTAGAAAGCATTTGTTTTTCTATTATGCTTCATTGTATTAGCATAGACTCTAGTAACCTTTTATTTATAGACAGAAAAAGCCAGTGTCCCCCCTCCCTCAAAGAAATATTAGTGTTCATATTAGTGCCTATAAATATTCATCCTAGTTTGCCTCCTATTGCTGCGATAAGACCATAACCAAGCCTTTCTTTGAGGAGGAAGCTTTATTTTCCTTTCATATCCTGAGTCATGGTCCACTGAAGAAAGTCAAGGCAGGAACCTGGAGGCAGAAACTCAAGCAGAAGCCATGGAGGAGAGCTACTTATGGACTGCTCCTCCATGAATTGCTCAACCTGAATTCTTATACCACCCAGGACCACTTGTCCAGAGTGGCGCTGCCTGGTGAGCTGGGCTCTCCCATCACAATCATTAATCAAGAAAAATCCCCCATAGACTTGCCTACAGGCTATTGTGATGGAGGCATTTTCTCAATTGAAGTTCTTTTTTCACAGATGACTTGCTTATATCAAGTTGACAAAGAACTAACTAGCACAATGCATGTGATTTTTAGATTCACTTTGGACTTTCTGAAGCATATGAATACATTAGGGATATTATTAACATGAAGATGTTGTTTCTGGAGGTTTGGAGCTAAGCTTGAGATTTTTGTATTGGTAGCAGGCTCCCTAGTGATGGAGTCTTGCTGGTCTACAGGACCACAAATTGTAGGCAAAGTCTTAAACACAGAACGTTGTAACTACACACAACTACTATTATCATATACTTCTTTAAGCCTCTGTAAGACAACAATGAAGGTGTTTCTGTTATGATCCTCATTTTATAAGTGAGAAAGCAGAGGGTCAGAGATGATAACTTAGCCTGGCACAAGTTGCTGATAAATTAGGTTCTAAACTCAGGGTCGACCAACACTGGAGCTCAAGTTCAAACACTGCCCATCACTGTTCCTTGCAACAAAAATAAAATTTGTAAGCCTTAGCTTAGTCACACTGAACTTTCTTGGGAGGTGAGGAAAGAGATAATATCTTTTGCTTAACACTTTATAAATGTCTGTGTCTTGAATCTATTTATAGTGTCTAGTGAGGCAGTGGTTGGAGGGTAGCCCAGGAGAACGCTCTGGAAGGAACTCCTGGCTATACATTCCAAACTTGAGCTGAAAGAGCTTGTTGCTTTTCCCCTTAGGACACTCCAGTGAGAGTCAAGACGGCGGAGCCAACTCAACTCCTGGTCCTGGGAGGAGGCCTCAGATTCCAGGTGAGTTTCATACCATGCAGCAAAAGTAAGAGAGTTACAGTAAGATTCTCAGCATGTCCTAGGAGAGACCTCATCAAATGCATATCTGGCACCTCTTTGCAAGCTTAAGGGTAAACAAAATTATGATACCATCTTTGTAGGAAAGGAGGGAGCCCTCTCTTTTAACCCTCTAGATCCCTCATGTCCTGGATGAGCTCACACTGAGGCCTTCATCGAAGAACTGGTATGTCAGTTACTAAAGCATCCTTCCCACATGAATGATCATGCAGAAGATCCATGGCATGCCCAGGTCCTTCCTATCTCAACCCAGTTTCTCCTATATTTCTGGGACTGGAGATGAAATGCATAATTCCCTTTGCATCGGCAAGCAGGGAGGAGATACTGGACCGTCTGTGTTGGGTGGAGTGAAAACATTCTTCTGCTCCCCAAACTACTTTTCCTTGAGGAACAGTCTGTTATTTCAGCCAGAAGAAACTTTTTAGAAAGTATTACATGTGCAGGGAGGGAGCTTTGACATCTGGCTGTCCCGTGTTGCAAGATTTAGCATTTGATTCAATTTCTTCTTTTAGCTTGGGGTTGAAACTGAGCACGTGTAAAGGGGGGATTCCATAAAGGAAGTTTTTCTTAATGTTATAAATTACCCCTTTAACTCTTTCTTTGGGGGAACTCCAAAGCAGCTTCCCTCATGGGCCTTACTCCTTTCCCTCTGCTTGCTGGCCATCTGAGGAGGCAGAACATGTAGAAAGAGGGAGTGGACTTTTAGGGAGGAGTAGGCAGGGGTGAACAGGCTGGATTCAAGCAAGTGGATTAATCCCAGTGTAGTGAAAAGGAGTGTGGACCACTCAGTACTGGAGGTCAGGCAGAGTGAGGCAAAGAACAGAAATGGCGTCATCCCAACAGTGCCTCTACTTCCTTGCGGTGAGCCAAAGAGGATGCACAGTCTGATGGAGGAGGAAAACAAGACTTCGAAGGAGAAGTGGACAGTGACCAACAACTCTCTGTCTTTCTTCTTTGTCAAGCCCTCATTTACTGCACACATCTGCAACTGAATTGACTTAACTTGTCAATCTTATTGAAGCCTGAGTTTAAAACATGTGCATAATATTGCATTCATCCACAAGTGGTGCATAATTATCAAGTAAACTTTAGGAAATACAACTTAGCAAATGGATGGAAATGCAAATCATTTACTCTCTCACTACCTGAAAGTATTTAATTTACCATCTTAACATGTTCTTCCTAACAGTTTTTTTTCAAAGTAATTTATTTAAAAACTGCTGTATGCTGTGCAGTGAACATTCTCTGTTGGTCAATTCCACTCTCCATGTCATTAAATATCTTTCCCTTGATTATAGCACATAACAAAATGGATATATCCTGACTTATTTATCTAATCCCTCACCATTGGACATTATGTCAGTTTCAACTTTCATGGTTATAAATAGCATAATGATGGACATCTTTACAGCCAACATTGAGCTCCTATAACTTTTTGGAAGTGTGACTTCTAAATAAAAAAGCATGAGTATTTTGGGATCTGCTGTCAAGTGGAGCTGAATAACTGGAATGAGGGTAGAAATCCACTTTAACACTTGCCATCAGAACGTCCTTTGCCCACTAAATTATGAGTTCCATCTTTGTTTTGAATGATATGTAAGGCAGATGCTCTTACATGGACATGGAATGTTTCTGTCAAGAGAAATAGAAGTTTCCTTTAATCTATTTAACATTTCACCAAAAAACACGTACAGGCTTCAACAGGCTGTTTGATACGTTTTTGGAAAGATTTTTCTTCTGGCAGGACTTGACTAACTTGATAAAAGATTAATGCAAGAAGCCTGTTGTCTTAGACTATTCCAGCTGTACCTGGTGGTCAGACCTCTCTGCAGAGTTGACCGGGGTTTTATTTGGAGCAGATCAATTTTTAAGTTGCAATCTTTATTTCATAAAGTATGTCTGTGAGGCTCATGTATGTTCTTCGGTTCATTCTCACCAGAATGGCTCATCATCCTGGCATCCCTCCTGGCACTGGCTCTGATTCTTGCTGTTTGCATTGCTGTCAACAGTAGGAGAAGGTAAGAGAGAACCCCTTCAGCTTCCCACTTTGAGGGGTGCTGTAACTGGGCTTTAATATCTGTGCTCTGATTGTAGCCTTGGCACCCTGGGGCTTGTTAGACATACAGGTTTTCCAGCCTGATACCAGACTTCTTGCATCAGAGCTTGCACTTTAACTAGATCCCGGGGAGTCCTGTGCAAGTCATAGCTTAAGAAGCCTTTCTCTGCCCCATTCTTCAGAGAAATAAAACACCACAGTCCCTCCTTTTAAACAGTGGTTGAATCCTACTGTTCTTAAATTTTCCGTGGTTAAACCCTATGATGACTATTTGATAAAAGTTATGAAATATGTCACTGGGAAGTCATATAAAGTATATATTCAGCCATTGGCTCATTAAACAAGCATTTACTAAGTTCCTTCATGATTCACAAAATGCTGTATAACAAATTAAGAATTGGTCTTCTTCCTTTGACCACTGAAAGCTTATAGAACCTTCTAGAATCTTTGCCCAAACTTGGCATGGGTCTTCTGTTTTGTTGTTTGTTTCTCTATAAGGATGTTATTTTGTGTTTTCTGAAAGTTTCAGTTGAAGGGATTCAGGGCGTTGCCTAGGGAAATCTTTATCACAGTGAGGTCTATGAAGCAATGATGAAATTTCCTAGGCAAGAGAATATGTTCAGCACCACAGAACGGGCAAATGGGCTCCTCACATCCCTGAAGCCCCTCTCCTCCATCTTAACAAAGGCTCAGAATTTGAAAAGTTATTTAAGTAATGTATATATTTAATTAATTTATAACTAGCCTCCCACTAGAATGCTACCCAAGGTGCAATGCAGAACCATAGTTACTCTAGCAACAGGAGATGTGAACTTTAATCCAGATACTCCAAATAAAATCTAAGTCTACATTCCTTCCCAGACACTTGAAAGATTCATTGTATTTTTCCCCAAGTGTCTGCTGCAGACATTAAGCTTTTCGTAAATATCCTTTGTGATTGCCTCATGGAAGGTTAGTCTTCTTGCTAACCTGGCTTGCCTTTGCAGTGTCTCTAAATCATCTTACAGCCTCCTCCCAAATACCTCAGATTCTGAGAAGTCTGGAAAGAATTTTACACTTCACTGTTGTTGTTGTTGTTGTTGTTGAGAAGTAATAAGCAACTATTTCCAGTGCCCAGCACAGTCTTTGTAGGCTTTCTCATCATCTGCAGAAACCAAGTAATGCTTTTTCACTGTGCTTGGAGCTAATTAAAATGCTCACTCAAGTCACAGCGTTGCTACCCACATACTTTGAGAGCATAACGAAAATATTAGTCATGAGCACTGACCACATACAGAACCAGAACCGGGGGAAATCTAAGAGATCTCCTCTGGGCTCCTATGACTAGATAGGAACAGGTTTATTTTTAGTTCAACTTAAATATGTAAGTTGGGGAAGCCCTTCAAAGAGGTTTTATTCTTCCTCTTGGTTTCCTTGTTTTCTCTTGGATTATTTTTGCTCAATTAAATATGAATTTCCTTTTGTTTGGAATCAGCCTTTGATTCCAAACCCTAGAATGTATCACGTATACAGTCCACAAGCTTTGCAGATGTCACCATGGAGATGTCCCCGACACTGTTGATGTGGGAGGCCCTCCCCAAGTATCTCAGCTGTCCCTGAGAGCAGTTAGAGTCTGCACATTGTGGCATCTTATCCCACACGGTTCCCGGTCTCCTCAGCAGCTGAGAAAAGCCCTCCTGGCCTCTCCTCCTCTTGTCTCCAGGCCAGCCATCACCCTAGCAACAGGCAAACAGGGACAGGCAGAATCTGGCTAAACCAGCCTCTCACCGGGAAAGCAGCTTCATGGACGCCATAAATTACTGTGTCCTGATTTGATAATTGAAAACAGATTTGCCACACTGCTGAAGGGTGGTTAACGGCCGCACAGGCCCCGTAATGTGTGTTGTCTTCCTAAAGCTAATAGCCCATCTCTAATCCTGTTAGGAGGCAGGAGCCTTTCTGCTTTGAGCACTGCATTTAAGAGAGATATGGAACCCTATTTTCATCAAAGAAAGTTGGGTGGAAAATGAGGCCTCCAGAGGGGATTCATTTATTCAACAGCATCCTTTGCAGGCTTCTATGGCTGTTAGCCCTGATGAGGAATGAAGAGAAAATGATGACCTTGTCTCTTCTTTAAAACAGTCTTGAGGCTTAAATGTACTGGGGCCTCAGACCTACTGAGAGCTGGGAAGATGGCTCAATTAGAAATGTATTGCTGAGCACAAGTGAGGGCCTGAGCTTCATGCCCCAGAACCTACATAAAAAGCTGCTCATAGTATGGGAGCTAACAACTCCAGCACTGGGGAGGCAGATCCAAGAGTCTCTCCCTAGAGCTTGCTAGACAGTCAGTCTAGCCAAATTGGTAAGCTCCAGGTTCAGTGACTCAGGAAGACACCCAACATCATCGACCTTTGGCCTCCACACTCATGTGCACATACAACACACAGACACATACACACACACACACACACACACACACACACACACACACACATCCTACCAATACCATCCAGCTGCTATCAAGGACATCCTTGGTGCTCAATGCATCAGCCACAGATACTAACACCCAAGGTCCATGGCAAAGTTCACTGAGAGTCACAGCATCTTAAAGGTGCTGATAGGGAGGGGGATCAAAGAGGTGGCTTAGCAGTTATGAGCACTGGCTCTGGACCTCTGTACTCTGCAGGCACCAGGCACATATGTGGTACACATACATACACACAGGCAAAGCACTCATGCACATAAAATAATAAACAAAACCGTTTTTTAGGAAAGATACTGATGGTGGGGGTTTCACAGTTTCCTTAACTTTTCCCACCACTAACATGATCCATACCAGCTTTCCCTGCTGCCCTGAATGAAACCAGGGCCCTTGAATTACAGCTTTCTGTACTTTCTCTGCTCCCTGTAAGGGCAAGTTGCATCAGGAGCCAGTTGGGTTGGTATATATTGGATGGGGCCCAATAGCAGGAGCCTTTAAGTGCCTTCCCCTTGAAGAATTTCCATGATATATCTAGAGAGGAGAAAAGCCACAGGACCTTGCCAAAGAAGGCTTCCGAACTCAGGACTGCTCTTGAAAGATTCTGTGCTGGCTGTGCAGAACCAGCCTCATCAGCCTTCTCTTCATGAGAATAATGGTCTTCTTCAGGAACCTCTCCTTAGTAACAAGTCTCCACGATTTGGCAAGCTTTGCCTTGTGTTCTACAGCGCTCAAGCTCCTTGTAATCTGTGCTCGCCTGAACTGGTTCTGCAGCCTAATGCCATCCATAAGACATCCTCCAGGGATGGCCGTCTCCATGCCCACTGTCTAATCTACAACCATAGCCACTTTAGACTCATTCTACCGCAGAAGTAAGAAGTTTCCCCCTCAGGCAAGATGGTTGTTTAGAAACGAAGTGAGTTGAAGGAAGGGAAGGGCATATCATAGCACAGGTTCGAGGCACTCAGGCTGCTATCAATAGAGAAGAGAGCGGCATGACAAAGCATTCAGCTGGCTGCTTTGAGGTAGCTGGAGGATTCATCATAAGGATGACTTTTGTTAAAATAAATTTTAAGAAGTGAATTTTAAGTTATGCTTATTTTAAATTTGACTGCATGTAAGACTGGGTGGGCATGGTGGTACACACCTGGAATCCTAGCAAGCTGAAGCTGGAGGACTGTAAGTTTGAAGTCAGCCTTGTCTCAAAACAAACAGGTCAAACAAATAAGCAAATAAATAAATAGCCACAAGTGGCTGGTGGCTACTTTATTAAATGGCACAGTTCTAATACACTGCAAAAAGTCAAATGAGCTGCTTCAGGCCACACAGCTTTAAGATCTCAATATGGAGCCTTCTGAAGCCCTTCACCATGTGCCCCGCTATCTCTGTGGACCTCACCTACGTGCCCAGCCCTCATCCATTTGTTTCACAGTCGGAACATCTTTCTTTCCACCCTTCCCCACACCTATGCAGGAAGATACAGGATCTGCTTCCTGTTGAGGCAGTATATTTTCCACTTCCCTAAACAGGAGATTAAAGTTTATGGCCTTGGCAGTCTTACAGGGAAGAGCCCGTGGTCACAAATAATAGACGTTTTGACTCTAGACCACGAAATATCCAGCAGCAAAGAGAAGTGTTCCAACTTCGTTCTGTTTCCAAATCTTCGGCACTGGCAAGGCCAGGCAGAGCCCAGCCTTTTCAGTCCAAAGTCCAACATTTGAATATGGACTCGGTCATTCTTACTTCTTCTGTGACCTCAAGCAAGCCCCTCGAGTGCTCTGGACCTCAGTCCCCACTGCTGCAAAATGGGACAGATAGCCGCTTTAACAAGGGTTATAGCAAATGACTTGTACTTTGCCTGGAATTGACCACCCATTTAATAAGTGCTCATCTATTTTCCCTCGTCATAGTTGGGAAGCTACAAAACTTTGCTTCCATTAGCCGAATCTAACTGCTCTATGCACAGCAGTGACCAGGTTACAACAAAGAGGAAGCTTTGAATCAGGCTGTGTGGGGCCAGGCTGTGCTATCAGAATCACAAGGGCAAGATCAGAGTCATAGTTTTCCATAGAAGTCCTTCTCCTGCCTGAGAATCTTGAGTAACACTACTAAGAAACCTTATAGTGGCAACAAATGGTTTTCCTTACGTTGGCATTAAATGGCCTATATCAGGACTATGAGATAGTTAACCAACCTCAGGGGAAAAAGATCAATATGGCCTTATCCTTCTGGAACAGTGTTGGTTTCTTACTCTCTGTACATGTTGTAATAATACTGACAAGGCAATGAGGTGTTGGCAGAAAGAGGAAGTAGCGGAACTTTCTTGAATACACAGATCAAAATGATTTATGATCACAGTCGTCATAGTTTATCTGAGGCCGTGGAACTTTAATGTTTCAGAGGCAAACATTTGCACTGCACAGTACGGAGGAAGGAGAATCTGGACTCCACAGTCAGACGGATCAAGATTTGAATACTGACTCTTTGCTTGTTGACTAACTTAGAAAGACTGTTGGGTTTTCAGACCCCCAAGAATGTCTTCAACTATAAAGGGGATGGGATGGAATAATAGCTTAGGGTTTCTAGAGTCCTGATTCTCAAAGCTGACTGTAGCAGAAGCCTCCACAGTGTGGTGGTTAGTTTTTTAATCCAGTACCATGGACTGAACCTAGAGCATCATGCATGCTAGGCATGTACTCTACCACTGAGCTATATATCCCCAGACCTCTTTGCCTTCCTATTTTATGACTGGGTTTCATTGAGTTATCCAGGTTGGTCTTAAACTCATTTTGTAGTCCAGGAAGGCCTTGAACTTGTGATCCTCCAGTCTCAGCCTCCAGAGTAACTGCAGTTATAGTCTGTTAAACCCCAGGTCCTGGGTCCCACTGCTTTCTGATTTCTTCTTTAGTAAGCAATAGAGTTGATAATTTCCATGTCTGAGAAGTCCCCAGGTGCTTCTGCTGCTAGACTGGGGACCTCACTTTAAGAAGTGCTGGTGTCAGCTGGGCAGTGGTGGCACACACACCTTTAATTCCAGCACTTGGGAGTCATAAGCAGGCAGATCTCTGTGAGTTCAAGACCAGCCTGGTCTCCAGAGGGAGTTCCAGGATAGGACAGGAGTATACAGAGAAACCCTATCTCCAAACAAACAAACAAACAAATGCTGGTGTTAAGAGTTAGGAAGGCCAAGTAGAAAAGGCACCATGCTCAGTGCTTAGCACGTAGGAAGACAATGTTAAATTGTCCTGACGATCAAGGCGCTATCCCCAGTGGTGTCAGTCATGACGATGATGGTTGGTGGGTTGATTGATTGTGCACCTTTTCTCAGATGATGTTTTTAAAAATCAACAGATGTGGGCAGAAGAAGAAGCTGGTGATCAACAGTGGCAACGGGAAGGTGGAGGACAGGAAGCCAAGCGAGCTCAACGGGGAGGCCAGCAAGTCTCAGGAAATGGTGCATTTGGTGAACAAGGAACCATCAGAGACTCCAGACCAGTGTATGACCGCTGACGAGACCCGGAATCTGCAGAATGTGGACATGAAGATCGGGGTGTAGTGCCGACACCATTAACTTGGAAAGACACCAAAATTGAAGACATGTCATCACTGGGAGCTGGGACCCTTAACAGATGCAATGTGCTACTGATTATTTTTTATTGGGGATAGTTTTAGCTTAAAATTTTCTATTCCTTTTACTTTTTTAAAAGTCCGTTCCAATTTTTCAAAACAGCATTGCTTTCTGAAATGAGGGCCCAAAGAACACTCCATTAAGAATTTGACTTTTCCAGTTCCTTCCTAGAGGTCTTGCATCCCCAGGGTATGCTATGGATGGCTTCCAGAAAATGCATATTCTTGGTCCCTATTGAACTTTTTCCCTACCCTAAGTCCCAGGTAACAGCCACCAGCTAGGGACTTTCCCCAGGGCTTAGAGGAATTGATCTCTGGGAGGAAATTTGAATGGGTCCATATTTCCTCTCCAGCAGTCCAGTCCTTGGGCATTGCTTTCCAGTGGGGTGGGAGATCAGGTGTACTGGTTACACACCCTTTTTATAGACTCCCCTCTCTACTGGAAAATTTTCAGATGCTTCTGAGAGATCCCCAAAGGGTGATGCTATTTATCTGTAGTAAGCTATTTATCTTTGTTTTTGAAATATCAAACCCTGGAGGTCCTTTGTTCAGTATGACTTTTTTTTTTTTTTTTAGTTTACTTTGTCAGAAGCATAACAGGGTATAAGTTGATTCGTAATAAACACCTGTCCATCTTCCATCTTGACCCATTGCGCTGTGGTCCTTCAGTTTCTGAACCACGAGTCTTGAGTCCTTGTGGGATATCAGGATGACCCTAGAATGGTCCTCCTAAACCTGGTTAGAGCACCTGTGCCAGACTCAGATTCACCCACCGGAATCTCATAGAAGATCAAGGAAGGAAACACTGTTTTGTATCCAGGGCTATCAAAAGAGTTTCTCTCTTACTCTGGAATCAGAATTGTGAGTAGGAAAGATTCAGTCCCTTCTGTGCTTTTCTCTTTCTTAAAGGGGACTTTAAGTTTCTATGTCCAGCAGTTTTTAGGGTCCTATTTCAGAGAACCTTATCCTACAGTGGTGATTTCACACAAGAGTATGGTGATGACTTGTGGCACCTTATAATAAAAGGAAAAGCCAACCAAAACTCAAGTGTAGACAGTGAGCAGTAGATTGGCATAAGGAGGGTGTGGCATACAACCCATCCCACTATTTCCATGGATGTGTTTGTTGACATTTTCACAAACCAGTTGGCACTCAGAATGATTTGCTTGGGAATCCCCCAAAAAGCCATAGGGCTGCCCACTACTGGAATCTTATCACCAGATAAGCAGCTTTATGATTTAGCAAAGGGAGAATGGCATTACCCTCCAGCCTCATTTTTTTTTTTACATACTGGGTAAGTGTTTGGTGGCATTTATTCATCTGCCAGAATGTCCCATTTCTCCTGGATCTTCCCAGGTTACTTGTAGAAGAAATTAAATCTATAAAGTAAGGCTTCCTGTAAAATGAGACTTCCTTCCTAAGGCTCCCATGATGTTACTGTTGACTAAATTTATATGTTTAATATTTTTTTTCAAATAAAAAATAAACAAGAGAAAAATCTCTGCCTAACTCAGATTTGAGTTTCTATCAAGAGTGGACTCAGGCTTTATTTAAAGGAGATGCACAGACTTTCCATACTCATGCCCAGCCTCAGCTCTTCCTATGCACAGACTTTTCAACACTCATTCCCAGCCTCAGTTCTTCCTATATACCTTTCAGCCTCCCTCCTTCCCTGCTCACCTCTCCCCCAATGCCATAGCTTCCACAAACTTCCTTTTTCTTCCTCTGTAAATGCTATTAGTCAGTTCTGCATTTAGATGCCTAGTTTTCTTTCTCTTTTCCAGTTGAAATAGACATTAGGTGATTCTTTGTTTTTCTCCACTGGTGTTAGAATGTCCCCTGTCCTTATAGCTGTCCTGGCCTGCCACACCCACAACAGGCTCACTGGGGCTCTTTAACCTGTGTGCAGCAAGCCACTCTAGGACTGGATATAAACGGGCTCTTCCAAGCTCTCCTTGATCCCTAGATCCCCTTTGGAGGCACAAGGAGATCATGTAAGTCTCAGGGCCAGAGATGATTCTCTACCCATTCTAGACATGACCACCAGTTGGGTTAGGGTAGGGTATTGTTTGCCAAGATGGTTATGGTTCTGGGAGCATAATTTGACTTTGTGTTATTCCTACCAATGACTTGCTAAGTGATACAGGCTAAGTCATTGAACTGGGAGCTTGTTAATACAAATAAGGGGCAGGCATTTAGTGATTTTTATAAAGTAACATGAACACTTCAGATGCCATTTTTACCAGCGATTGTAAATCTCTCATGTATCCTGAAGGCTTTCTTTCAACTAGCCTTGGGTAAAAATCAAATGAGGCAAAAGATACCTTCACATCTGTATTTTGTAGGTTCTAGCTAGATAAGATAGATGTTTCCAGATCCTTAAAAAAAAAAAAAAAAAAAAGCTTTACATTGACATCCGTAACACCAAGAACTGGCTTTAGAGCTAACATCCATTCAAGACTGTTGTAACAAAGTAGAAGAAAGAGCCACCTTCTTTGGAAAAGTAAAATGGTCAGAAGAACAGGAATCAACCACTCTTACATACTATGTCTTTGTGTGAATCTCCTGTAGTGACTTTTCAGTCATAGCCTTATGTATGTACGATGACTTTTGCTATTGTTCCTTTGATTTTTCAGAGACAACCCTTCCTTTCTCTGGTTTTTGTATATTTATTGACTGACCAATAATAATGAGAAAAGCATGATGTGCATATTACCCAACTGAAAATGTACTGGTAAACATTAAAAGGTCATAAGAAATGGAACCCACGGTCTCTGATGTGAGGGGCCTGGGAAGTGGAGAGGAGCAGATAGTGATTGTCCGGATGGCTATCTGAGTAATATGGAAGAAGTCAGAGGTTTCTGAGGTGGTTGGATTCATGTTCCTTCCCACCCACCCCCACCCCACCCCACCCCCACCCCCCCCCCCCCCCCACCCACCCCCACCCCCGCATGTGTATAGAAAAAACATGCAGGAGTGGACATATATTTGGAAGCCTGAGGTTGATGTCAAGGTCATCCCTGATGGCTCTTCCACCTTATTCATTGAGGCAGAGTCTTTAAATCAAACCCAAAGTTCTCCAATATGGCTAGTCTTGCTAGCCAACTTGCTCTGGGGTTTCAGGTGAACCACTATGCCACCAACATTTTATGTGGGTTCTGGGGATCTGATCTCAAGTCTTTATACATGTGGTGTAAGTATTTTTTTTTTTTTTTTGGTTTTTCAAGACAAGGTTTCTCTGTGTAGCTTTGCGCCTTTCCTGGAACTCGCTTGGGAGACCAGGCTGGCCTCGAACTCACAGAGATCTGCCTGCCTCTGCCTCCCGAGTGCTGGGATTAAAGGCGTGCGCCACCACCGCCCGGCAGTGGTGTAAGTATTTTAACCCCTGAGTCATTTCCCCAGCCTAGAACTCTTGATTATCCTGCCTCTACCCCCCAAGTGCTGGGATTACAGTGATGTACCACCATACCAGGTTTCCTCCTTTCTTTTTCTTAAAGAAAGAAACAACAACAATAAACAAGCATCTAGATGAGCCTCCATCACTTAAAATTAGTGTTGAGGAAAAGCTTAACCCCATAGGAGATCTATTGTTCAGAATCATGTTAAGCAAGTCAGATGCTGTGAAGTGTGACTTCCTAAAATACCCAGAGCTGCCTTTGGGCTCTCAGTTTAAGAGAGTAGTGGACATACCTCCATTCCATCCACCATGACAGCTTCTTGACCACAATGGCAGTGGGACTGTAGCTCAGTTAAGAGAGTACTTGCTGGGCACACACAAGGGCCTGGGTTCCATTCCCAGCACTACACATATTGGTATAGTGGGAAATATCTGTAATCCTGGCATTTGGAAGGTAGAGGCAGTGAGATCAGAAGTTCAAGGCCGTTCTTGGACACACATTGAAAATGCTGGTCCAGCTAGGGTACAGGAGACCCTCTCTTAAACAAAAGGGCAATATAGAAATGAAGAGCTATTCAATGAAGAGCTTGTAAGAGGAAGTGGCAGCAACAATACTTTGAAGTTGGAAAATGGTGGTTAATTGGTAACTGGTTGAAAAATTTGGAAATGTTCAACCCTAATCAATTGTGGGGAAAGTTGAGAAATAATCGAACTTGTGGGCTGAGTGCCACAGAGGCTCAAAAACTGGCTAGCTATCCTGCAAATGATGAGGAAGGTGGATGAGCTTAGAGTTCTTGTAAAAAGCAGGCGGGACCCCGGCCCCCTCCCCTTCCCTCCCCTCCCCTCCTCCATGTAGTCTAGTGTATTGTCCTTTCACAGTCCCCACAGAGAAGCAGAATTCTAGTCTTTGGAGAGGGTAAAATAGTCAAGGGCAACAAGGGAGACACAGTTGGCAATATAAATCATACACACACACACACACACACACACACACACACACACACACACACTGAAGTTGTGCAAATGGAAATGTCCAAAATTCCCTGGTCTTCTCTCTCTCCTTGGCTCCCAGAACACTGGCAGAGAGTCCTGCTTTCTTCAAGAAGTTTCACCTTTCTAGGGAATTTTATAAGCCTGGGAAAAAGTCTGAAGATACTAATATGATACTGCCCCAGAGAAACAGGTAGGGGCTGTTCAGTAAGGTTCAAGTCTCAGAACCCATCAGGCACTCAGTTTTCTATGCCTTGCTCTGCACACTGAGAGACGGAGGTACTAAGCCCTTGCAGAAAGCACCTAGCACCAAACACAAGGACCAGAGCAAATAAGATAAAGAAAACCACTTGGAAGAGATAGAAACAGTTCACGGAGAAGAAATAAAACAAATAAACAAAACCCATCATTGGTAGCCTCAGTAAGAGAAGAGGCGAGGAAGGGAGGAGAGAACATTCGGGTAAGAAGGGACACTCACAGTGTATCTCAAGATGGAGCTTTCAAAGACTCCAATGTGGGGGTTGGGGAATTTAGCTCAGTGGTAGAGCACTTGCCTAGCAAGCACAAGGCCCTGGGGTCGGTCCTCAGCTCCAGTGGGGGCGGGCGGGGTGCCGGGTGACACCTTCAATGTGAAAGGACAGAGTTTTAAAATAAGCCCAAGAGAAGGTTTGTAAGCTAAAGTTCCAGAAATATCATTGCAAAGGCAACGACAAATAAAAGGAGCAAAGAGATATACATCCCCAAGACTGAGCAGGGAATCTGACGTGAAAATCACAAAAGACACAGAAAGAGAAAACTGTGGCAGTGGAGAGGAGAGAGAATGCGAAAAACAAAACAAGAAAATGTCCCAGAATTTATGGTTACAAAAATCTGATTAAGGACCAGATGAATGTTTCGTAAAATAAACAAAACCAAAACTATATCAAGTCATTGTCTTTAAAATTCTTAACATTTTGGGGAAAGAGATGATTCTGTATTTTCTAGGAAGAAAAAGTGGGCCTTACATAGAGAACCAAGAGTCAAACTAGGGCATGGGCATGATACTGGAGAGCTGGATAAGACAGTGTGCACCCAGAATCCCAGCTTTCAAGAGTCAAAGGTAGATGAGAAGATCTCACATGTGACAGGCCAGTCTGGGCTCCATGGAAAGGCCCCGTCTCAAAAATCAAATCAAACAAACGAACACAAAAGAATCACGATACAATCAGAGTTCTCACTCTTCGTTTTGGAAGAAAGAAGGCCAAGAGACATGGTGGAATAAAAGTTCCCTGCCCGGGGGAAGTTTCCCAGATGGGGTGTGCCCCAAAAGACCTTCCTAGAGACTTGGATATTTCCAAAATAATCTGTGGTCCTCAGACCACACTGAGCCTGGCTGAGTAGTAAGCATCTGTGTCCCTGTAGAACCCTTATCAAGTCAAGGGCACCTAGCATTGTAAAAGTAATTGTAGGCCTTCAAGAATACAAAATTGGAATTTTTCACTCTAACTAAATGAACCTTGTGAAGGCGTTTTGTTTAGCATGAGCTAAATTAAACTCATTTAACTATACTTAAAGAAAAATTCGAGGGAATTGTTTTCAGGCTAGACTTGCAACTAAGCTGGGATACAAATTAAGGGTAAAAAGAGAATGGAGACATTTTAGATATGCACAACATCCAAGCCCATTCACTCACACTTGGGCAACTCCCAGCGGGTACACTCTACCTAAAATAAGTGTTACCAAGAAAGGGAAAGATGTGAGGTTGAGGAAATAAAGAGAATTCTTAAAATGGTGGAGGGAGATCCCAGGGGAAGATGGTCCATCCAATCTAGGGGTAAATCAGTCCAAATTGGAGAATGGACTAAAAATGGAAAGAATACATGTTTTGCCTCTGTTGACTCATAATTAAAAAGGAATTCACGTTTTGGTTGTATCAGCTAGCTGTTAATGCAGTAAAGATGAGCTCCAAAATTAGATGCTTAAAATAAATGTTTGCTTATTCCTCCCAAGTCTACGGGTTGATTCAGTGCATCTGCCGATCAGGGCTGGCTCGGGTGACTCATTCATGTTTATGTTGTTGATAAACTGCTCAGAGAGAGGCTGCCTGATCTAGGATCACTTCATCTTGGATGCCAAGAGTTTATTTCCGTATGCCTCTTGCATGCTACCAGCTGGCTTGTGTAGACCTGGCAGAGACCTAAGAAGAAAACAGATGCTTACATAGATAGCTCCTGGTGGCCAAAGCCCAGAACTAGCTTTCTATGATTCCACCATATTGTATTGGCCAAAGCCAAACCCAAGAGTAGCTCAGATTTAAAGAAAAAAAAAAAGGTTTTTCTCCCCCATTTGGGAAAAGAAACAAAGACACCTTCCAAAGGAAGCTAGGAAGAGACCAATTACAAGAGCTTTTAGTGTCTTCAGTTTACAGTAGGTGTGGTGAAAGATTTTCATGGCTCAAGGGTAACTCTCATGTATATGTTTATGTTTATGTTTATGTTTATGTTTAAAAAACTTTGGGCCATGATGGCAATAGCATTAGCATGGAAAACCATGAACAACTTCATAAATGCCATGCTATTGGAAAAGGAAGGAGCAGGCATGTGCAAGTATATGTGTTTGGCAGGGTGCCCAGAGCATCAAAAAGAGCATGAGCTTTGGAGTCAGGATTAAATGTTGAGTTTTAATATTGATTCTCTCACCTACTTAGTACAATCCTGTTCACATGTTTTAAATAACTGGAGTCTTAGTTTATCATCTGCGATAAAGGGGTAGACAGGAAAACTGTCATAGGGTTACTCTTGTTAGCCAAGGTACTTTGTGTTGCCTGGTGTGATATAGGCTCTCAAAAGTGTTAATTCCAGGGCTGGTAAGATGGCTCAGTCAATGAAACACCTGCTGTACAGGCACAAGGACTTGACTCCTCTTCTCCAGCATCCACACAAATAGACAAGTATGGTGGTGGCACTAGGTCTGTGACCCCAGGACTGGCAGATCTCTGGAGCTCATTGGCCAGCCAGCCTAGCTTAATACACCAGTTCCAGATTCCGTGAAAGAATCCGTCTCAGAATGAAGGCAGAGAACAAGTAGGGGTGTCCAGAACATTTGACATCCACCTCTGGTCTCCTTCACACACAGGGACACATATCCATAGAAATACATTCATACAGTACAAACACACATGCACACACACACACACACACACACACACACACACACAAATTCCTACCTGCCATGTCCACATATACATGTATACATAGGTGTTTGGTCTTTCCTTTCCCCATCCCTTCCAATTTCCTGACCTCTGATCCTAATTGTGTGGTTATTAACTTAGGGTGAATATATCCAGATTATTTCAGAATCCGAGGCACCTTGTGAGGGAAGCTCATTGATTTTCACAGACCAGCTTTTGTTTTCAAAGCAAGACCTAAGCTCAAAGAGTCACCAAAGCAAACAGCTGGCATCCTTGATGTAATGTTGGCTACCCAAGATGTGGCTACACATTAACCAAAATTGGGCACCCACCCATGGCTTTGATGTCATCCTCAGGAAGTTGTCTCACCCCACCTTTACTCAGATTGAGCACACCCCCGCTCCCTAGTAGCACCTTGACCTTGTCCACATGTTGCTAATATAGTTCAATTCCATCCATTTCCCCATCGCTCTTTCTCTTCTACTATGGCAGACTTCTTGAGAACAGGTTCTGTGTTTTGTCCCTCCAAGTGGTGACAAAAGTCCCAACTCAATTATGGCCTAAAAAGTTACTATTTACTACTGATCACTTATGGATGTCTGTGTTTATGCATTCAACCAGCGAGGAAGGAATTCTTATCCCATTTTCAATGGATGAATCAGCTAGGAACACGGAGAAATACACTGTAGTCTGCAAACCACCCAAGTAGAAAGTGGTAGAGTTACGATGGGGCTCTGATTTCCCATGTCTTATTGCTTCTTGTCATAAGTGTGCTAAGTTGAATTTGTTTACATTAAGAGATCATCTCCAAACCCTGGGAGCCAGGCCAGCACTCTTGAGCTCTCTGTGCTTAATGGGGTCAAAAGAGTCTTCCAAAAGCTGCTAGGAAGGCATGGGAGTAAGCGAAGAGATGCGCCGTGTAGGCTATATTGACAAAGGAGTTTATTTACAAACCCATAAAGGACCTCACAGACGCTGCATTTATTGGAAGGAGAAGGATCAGGTCATGTGGAAGTGTAGGGAGTTGTGCCATGATGGCCCACGCAAAAGGTCATGGAAGAAGGAAGTCTGATCCAGTGCCCTGGCCTCAGGCTCCATTCCTTGCCTGTGCTGACATCTGGTCTTCAACACCAGTAGTTTGTTTGCTTGTTAGGGCTCCCCACCTCCCGCCCCCTCCATGCCACCCCCCTAGGCTTGCAGACTGCTGACTTCATCGTGTGGTGACTACTGTTTTCCAGCACTCACATCCAAACCACTTCCTTTGTCCTCACCCCCTGAGGAGAAATGGCAAAGACTCCAGGAAAGGCAGCTAACATTTGGTTCAAACACAATAGTCTTGAAAATTAGACTCTCAGTTCAAACCCAACTTCAGCATTCTTTTGTTTACTTGTGTGTATCTTAATTCATTTAGCAACCCTGTGCCTTGGTTTTTCTTATCGATAAGACGAGGATAATCACTTCTATAAGAAAGACATCCGGGAAATTAAATGAAATAAGATGATGGAATTTGGTAAATGCACAAGGCTTTTCTGCTCCTCCTCATTCCTGACAGTTTCAAAACCATTTTTGTGTGATACATAGTAGGGAGCTGGATAGAACATGAATCATCATTGGAAGGGAAGTCAAAGACGTTCCCAGAGTCTCCTGCACTTCTCTTAAAGCCTTCTAAGAATGGGACTGCTGAAACCCTAGTTCTTTCACTGAGATTCAAATAGCCATCAGAGAGGAAAGGGGGCCCCACCCTCCTGTTTTGAAGTGTTGAGGTAGGCAGATTTGCTACTGTCGGAGGAGGGAATGGGTACCCCTTTCCAGGGTCCTGCCTCAGCAGCGCCTAGGCAGACAACTTGAAACTCATCTGCCCAGAAGTGGAGAGACAGGTTTGGGGCAGTGGAAGGCAAATCAGAATTCTCCTCAAGTCACTGGGGTTCTGTCAGAGCTTTGCTTTCTACTTTCTCCTCTGTCACTTGAAGTCTACCAAGAACCGAAGAGAGAATTGCCAGGAAAAGCTGTCAGAAAGATGAAAAGGAAAGCTTGAAAAGAAGAGTGAGTGGGACTTTACCAGTTATTCAGGAGCGATTGGCTAACAGCTGTTGGTTGTCTCATCTGAGAACACAGTAGCTACACAGATAATAATAGCTCTAAAGCAATCCCATGAGTCGGGTTGACAATATGAATTTCCAGGGCAGGGTGGATTAGCCACCCTTGGCTTCTCTTCTAAACCTTTGAAGCCTGGGTTTGGGGACCACCGAAACTCAGAAATACAAAGTCTAGCTAGCCTGAGCTGCAAAGCCATTGGCAATGCTGGGTTCTCTCTTTGTGTAACATCAAGCTGGAATCTCACTGAATGAGCAAAGAATCCCTGACACCTGCAGCCATGAACTTTCTAGAAACTTGTCCTTTTCTTTTCGGCCATCTTGTTGCCTGTCTCTGGCCTGTCGATAATGTGCCCCCTAGTGGATTTCTCGGAAACCTCTTTTTTATCTATTTGGAAGTTGAATTGTGCTACATGACTTTAATCCTTGAATCCTCAAGGCAAATCCACAAAGACAAAAGAGGGTGGTGGGGCAGTGGGGGTCTTTTCACTAAAGGCTTGTGTGGAGGAGCAGTGTCGCTGGATAGTCTGGGTGGGAAAAGGTCAGAGTACAAATAATGATCCATGTTCTGACTTAATCAGCATCTTGTGCTTTGAAAAAGTTTCACAGATCATGGGAGAAACAGTAAGTTGCAATGTGACTATCATTTTCCAATATCCACTAAATTCTGAGCAGTGTGATGCTATTTGGACACATCCTTATCTGAGGGATACAAATAATTGTAATCAAGACTTTTCTGAGGAGAATATGTAGAAGGATTTTTACCTATGACTAATGACCCTGAGTAACAGCTGTCTTTCAGGAACTGTCTTAGACATGGTGTATACTAACCTGAGATATTCAGCTGCTCTGTAGACTGATAGATACAGAGAATAGAATGTGGCTTACAGAGTAATCAAAACTAAACACATTGCGATCTTAAAGCACAGAGCACTCCCTAAGTGCATGCTAAAATAAGAAAAATGAAGTGAGATGCAGAGCACCTCTGTGAGGTAAAGCTCCATTTATCCCCATTCTACAGAGAGGAAAACCATGACACGTGAAGCATGGTCACCCCACTACTGAGGGGCAGAGCTGAGCTCTGCATGAACAGCCTGGGCCAGAATACATTTGCTGAACTCCTACATCAGTCTGTTTTTGCTTGAACTCATCAAATCCTTTTTGTGGGGTGGGGTGGGGGCACAGGTGTGTGTGGGGGGGTGAGGGGTGCCTGTGGTGTGCAGAAGTTAACCTTGGGTGTTGTTCCTCTGGACACCATCTGCTTCGGGGTTTTGTTATTGTTGTTAGTTTGTTTCATTTTGTTTTGACACAGGGTATCTCACCGGCTTGAAGCTCAATGACTGATCTAGGCTAGCTAGCTAACACACTCCAGTGATCCACCAGGCTCTGCTTTTCAGAATTTCTGATGTGGACTCTGGGAACAAACTCAGGTCCTCATGTTTGTGTGGCAGCAAGCACTTTTAACCAGTTGAAACTTTTCCCCAGCCCTTTCAACAGGAATATTTCCACTGCAGTTCCTAAAGAGGCCTGGTGTCGACTATGATAAGTCATTAACCAAATTTCAAAATGATCGAAACAGGATGAAAGTACTCTACAGCAAGGTTTGCCTGCTGGACAAACAGGTTGATTATAATAGGTGTCCTGGGCTCATTCCCATCGTTGTGATAAAACACCCAAGCAAAACACAGCCTAGGGGAGAAGGGGTGTAGTTTGACTTACAGGTCCAGGTTACACAGTCTATCATTGTAGGAAAAACCAAGGAAGGAACTTCAAACATCTAGAAACAGCACATCTACAGTCAAGGTAGAGATAAATGATAAAGAAATGTGTATGTGCTCGCTTGCTTGCTTTCTCTACTCTCATACAGTTTAGAATCCTCTGCCTATGGAACGGTGCCACCCACAGTGGGCTGGGTCTTCCCACATCACCTGACTTGATTAAGATAATCCTTTACACATTCTCATAGGCCCACCCAATGTGGACCATCCTTCATTGAGACTCTCTTCCCAGTGTTTCTAGGTTGTGTCAAGCTGACAGTTAAAACTAGCATTCACAGCCGGGCGGTGGTGGCCCACACCTTTAATCCCAGCACTCGGGAGGCAGAGGCAGGTGGATTTCTGTGAGTTCGAGGCCAGCCTGGGCTACAGAGTGAGTTCCAGGAAAGGCGCAAAGCTACACATAGAAACCCTGTCTCGAAAAACCAAAAACCAAACAAACAAACAAACAAAAACCAAAAACAAAAACAACAACAACAAAAACAAACAAACAAAAAAAACCCTAGCATTCACAATGTAGTACAGATTACATGTTGGTTTGTATTTGAGGATCTGATCAACACTGTGCTGGTCTTAACTCTATGTTTTCATTTAGAATTATTCATTTGGTAAGACAGCTTTGCTAGAACAAAACCTAGAATTAGAAAATAAAGATATAAGATATAATTTATTATTTTGATTTTTATTAGGCTTTTAAAAAGTTAACATTAAAAATGCAAAAAAAGTATTGGTTGACTTCATTTCCAGAGAAAAATAGTCAACACCTATCTCCTAGAAAATTCTTTATGTCCAATCATGCACAAATGAGCAATAACAAGAGACAACAGGCAGCAGAAGAGAAATCGATCTCACCAGTTATTTCAGGTCATCCCAGTGATTTGAACGGTAATGCAGTATCTGGTTGCCTCTTGTGTACATCATAATTGAGATTTAAGTTGGGGATAGATTCCTTAGACCAGCTGCCCAGAAGCTTGCAGATTGTCGCCATATCATTGAGGATCTAGCTCAAAACATGCTCAAAGTGTTTTCTGAGCCACAAATACATTCTAAGTGTGTTAGCAAGTCTAATAGTGGATTATAGTTTAATCCAGTGTGGCTGGATGGGCTGAGATATCTCCTCCATCTACAGAATCTAAAGACATGTGTCTTAGATGCGATATTCCTTATTGTCTTGTAACAATAAGGTGTCTGATAAATTACCACAGAGGCAAGGTAGGGGTAGATATTTTTCTTTTGCATGGTAAGTCTGGGTATTAATTCTGCTAAGAAGAGTATCACGATGAGATGGAGCAATTGTACTTGTTGTCTTGGTCAGAACAGGGGCTTTCTGAGAGAAATTAATGCGAGAGGTGGTAAGACTGGTTGGGTTTTCAGTGACCCAGGGAAAATCCCACCACAAGCCAGAGTGGAAGGTCTTTCCCACCAGTGCCCAGGGACAAGCTTCAACCTGGAAAGCCCAGAGGATACAGAGGCAGATCCTACCCTTCTCCATGAGGAGTGACCACCACCCAAGGAGGAGAAAAGCAATTGGCCCTCAAGGATGGAGCATGGGGAAGCTGACAAGCTGAAATGGGTAGATGTTTCACTATCTCCACGGGAAAGGGTTTGGGGACTAGGACAAGGGAAGCTGTGGGGATGGTCGTTGAAATTAAAGGGAGAGAGATGAGGGAAGGGGTTAAGGAGAGATGAGGAACATCTCTTGGGAAGGTGCTCTTCACACTGCCCACTCCAGAAGAAGCACACACAGCATTAGTATTCAGACACACACACACCAAGACACATGGCATGACATAGACATGTGTGAGTGCATAGATACACACATAAGCTTCTGTGACTTTGGGGGTAAGGAACTTATTCCCCTTCCTCCATTCCACCTTTACTAGCAATACACAAAGCTTTCAATCAACTAAAAGCTGAGTATTTCATTGTTACGGTCGGCTTCACATTCTCCGTAATGCTCCCATACCTGGAAATGCCTGGCACAGTAATGCTTATTCATTTAGGTTGAATAAATGCACAAATGAACGATAGCCAGAGACACCCTAGATAGCAGGAAAAGAGATGCCAGTTCACTGGTTGGGCTTTAGAGCTCTCCCAGGCTACCCAATTGCAGTGTCTGGTTGCTTCCAATCTAAGTCATAACCTAGAACTAAACTGGTATATATTCTGTAGGTTGGCTAGTACAGTGTCACCAGGATGTCAAGGTAGAACTGGCTAGTGGAGCAATGACATGCTTCTAGGGAAGGGGTAGCTTACCCTTGGTCTAGTGCTGTTAGTTAAGGAGAATGTGATGTTAATCCCATTTGAAAGTAAGTGGGTGATTCAGCTTGATGATTTTTTTAAAAATTTTCCTTCCCTTTTCCTCCCCTTCACTTCTTTCCTTTCTTTCTTCCCCCTCCTCTTTTTTTCCTTCTTTTTATTTTACTTTATTGAGCCTAGGTGTCATGTAGCCTAGGCTGTCTATGTAACCAAAGATAAGCTTGAACCTCTGATCCTCTTGCCTCTACCTCCGAAATGCTGGGATTACACTATGTGCCACAAGGCCCAGTTTCAGAGGTGCTGAGGATCTACTAAACCCAGGCTTTATACATGCTAGGCAAGTCCTCTACCAACTCAAATGCCTTCCCGGTCCCCTATCTTAGACTTGCAGTTCAACCACACTAATTGAATATGTTACATGCATTTATGTATTTTCCCAAAGGAAACTCCAATCATGGCAATGTGTCAAAAGAGCATAATCTCACAAATACAAAGAAGGGACATGAGGGGAGAGAGATGTGAACAGAATTTGGAAGGCAAGAAGCACACAGCAGAGGAAGCTTGCTGGAGTCAGTGTAAGAAGCTACAACCTAAGGTGTGGGCTGAGTGAAGGCCTCTATGACAGCCTTGGGGCTGAAGATATGGCTCAGCAGTTGGAGCCCTTACTGCTCTTCCAGAGGACCTGGGTTCAGTTCCCAGTACCCACTTCAGACAGCTCACGACCATCTGTAACTCCAGTTCCAGAGTATCCAACACCCCCTTCTCACCCCTGTGGGCACTGCATGTATGGGGTGTACACAGACTCAGGCAGGCACATGCATGTACACATGACGTAGAAGATAAACAAATCATTGTTTGGGGCTTATGTTTGTTTGTTTTTTGCTTTTGCTTTTAAAGGTCTGTCTTATGTCCCAGTGCAACCTGCAGGTGCTTCTGTTTCAGAGACACCAAGGGGGCAGAGATGATGGAGTGTGGAGCAGATGAGGAACATAATGCATCCTCTTCTAGGGCCTTAGACTCTTGAACAAAAGGCAAAGGGTGAGTAGGAAAGTCATCAGGGCAGCGATGTTGAGGCTGGGCTCAGTAGCAGAGCTGGTGTACGAAAGCTGTGGTGGCTGCATCCTGCACAGTTAATCTGCCCCCCAGATTCCAGATTTCTGAGGTAAAAGATCCCTGGTCATCACCTTACTTAGCAGACATTGGGCCTGAGAATATCTTACTTAATGGTTTCTGCCTGAGTTTCTTTACTTGTCAAATGGAGCTAGGTTGGTTCCTAGGCATTAAGTGTTTAAAAATTAAATTAATGGACATTTATCTGACTATCTGTCTATCATCTATCTATCTAACTATCATCTATCTATCTATCTTTCTATCTATCATCTATCATCTATCTATATTTATCTGTCTCTATCTATCATCTGTCTAGCATCTGTATCTATTTCTATCATATCTATCTGTTATCTATTTCTAGCTATCATTTCTTTTTCTATCACCTATTTCTATCTATCATCCATTTGTATTAATCATCTATTTCTATCTATCCTATCATGTATTTCTATAACCTACCTATATACATATATATTTAATTATCCTCTATGAATCTATATATGTACCTACCTATCACCAATCATTCATGTATCTCTATATTTATGTTTACACATAGGCCACTATGTATAAACATGGTCAATAAATGTTGAACAAGGGCATTCTCTGTCAGCTCCACTTGATATTTTCCCAAAGCAAAGATCCTAGCTAGAGAAATAAAATTTATCTCTTCAGAGAATGGCCATCCTGAGGAGCAAGAAATAAAAACTTATTATCAGTTTATGCAATTACAGAAATCAACCAATCTGTGATTGCTTTTCATAACATGGCTGATTTTTAATTATTTGATTGTTTTGTTTTGTTGCTTTTTGGAAGGAGTTGTTTTTGTTTGTGAATTGTGTTTGTTTATTTGTTTTTGCCACTCACTAGGCAGCACTGCCTGGCTTTGGAACTGGTTTTTAAGTCAACCAGGCTAGCTTCAAACTGGCAGAGATCCGCCTGCTTCTGCCTCCTGAGTGCTAGGATTTAAGGTGTGTACCACCACCATGTCCAGCCTCACATGGATGTTTTTAAAAAATAATCTTACTTTTAGTTTGAAACTGAACCAGAAAAAACATTTTGTTTGTTTGATTCTGAAGCTTTTGTCAACTTTGTTAAAGACCTGCAGATCTAATTATCTTAGGAGGGGCTTTCCCTGGCTCTGTCATGCAAGGGAGTCTTCATTACTATCAAACACATCACTTTCTTAGACATCATTTGTTACTGATGCTTAAGAAGTCTCTTATTTTGATTTCTAAGGAGCTGATGGCAGAGAGGAAACATCTAAGCTGAAACATAAATGCTTTCCATACAATAAATTTTGATCGTGTTTTTCCCTCTCCCAACTCCTCCCATCCTCCCTACCCCCTATCTTCATGTCCTCCCCCCTTGTCTATGTGCTCTCTACCTCCCTACCCCCATCTTCATGTTCTCCCCCTTGTCTATGTGCTCTCTACCTCCCTACCCCCATCTTCATGTTCTCCCCCCTCTTTTCTATGTGCTTTCTACCTCCCTACCCCCATCTTCATGTTCTCCCCACTTGTCTATGTGCTCTCTACCTCCCTACCCCCATCTTCATGTTCTCCCCCCCTTGTCTATGTACTCTCTCTTTCTCTCACTCTCAAAATAAAACCAAAATCAAAACAAAAGTACCAAAATGACACAAAATTCCCCAACAAAATCCCACAGAAAAACACATGGGAGTCATTTTGTGTTGGCCAGCTCCTCCTGGGCAGGAGCATTGCCATGTAGAATGTTGGATATACCCAGGGACAACAACAACAGAAACAACAAACAAACAAAAAACCTAATTTTCCATTTGCCAGCAGGCATGATTTGCAAATGTCTCTTGGTTAGGAGTAGACCCCCATTTTCTCTTCTCCCTCTACATGCTGGGACCCGATCTGACTTAAACCCATACAGGTCTTAGGTGTTGCTACAGTGCCTGTGTCCTGTTGTGTCTGGAAGACAGTTTCCCTGGAGTCCACCTCCCCTGGCCCATGTAATCTTTCTGCTTCCTCTTCTGACTTGATCCCTGATCCTTAGGGGGAAAGGTTTGATGAAGACATCTAATTTTGGACTCATGCAAAGTCTCTTACTCTCTGCACTTTGTCCAGGTGTGGGAAGAGACGTGTTTTTAAGGGCCTGTGACTGTAGCTGTTAGCATATGAGGGCATTTCATCCAAGTACATTAATAGGGACTGGGAAAAAAATGGCACTTTAGTTAAGGATACTTGTTGCTTTTCCAGAGGACCTCAGTACCCACATGGTGGCTCACAACTGTTTGTAACTTCAGTTCCAGCAGGTCCCATGCCCTCTCTGGCCTCCATAGACATTTCACATTTAGGCAAAACACTCATATACATAAAATAAAAATAAAATCTTTAATACCAGAGAACATGTTAAGATATGTAATTCTGGGATCAAGAGATGGCTCAGTCAACATAATGTTTGCTGTGCAAGCAGGAGGGCCTAAGTGTGATCCCCGACACTACACAAAAAGCTAGATGTGGTGGTGTACACTTGTAATTCAAGCACTGGGGAAGCGGAGACAGTTGGATCTCAGAGGCTCATGGCCAGCCAGTGTAGGTGAACTAGAGAGACCCAGGTCCCAGTGAGAAAGCCTGTCTCAAAAAATAAGGTGGACAATATCTGCCCACATATACATTCAGCCATACATTCAGACCTGCGCATATACACGTGTATATCTGCACACACACACATGCATATATACACAGCTGTGTGCATACACACACACACACACACACACACACACACACACACACACACACACATCCTTCCTCCTCATTCCAAAAGAAGAAATGCAATGCCAAAGAAACCACGGACCTCAACTAGAGAACTCTCCCATGCTCTGGGGACATGCCACACACACTACACATTCACACAGACTCACATATATACATGAATAAAAAATACTAAAAACCTTTGAAAATAATATATTCATTAATACTTTACAATTCATAAATAGTAGACTAAGATGAGATGGGAGTCTAGATATTGCTGAGAACAAGAGACACGCATAGGCAGCCAACAAACTCCACAACCAAGATGCTCCCAGGAGTTTCTTAAAAGTTCTGCTTTTTAGAGCTATTAGCGGAGAAGTGTGAACATCATTTTTCATGAACATGGTGCGGAGGAGAAAAGAATGAAAGGAAAGGAAGCTACTGGGAAAAGACCCAGCCAAAGGAGCTCTGAATGGCTCTGCTGGGTTAGGCACATTCCACAGAAATGGTTTTTCTCATGACATTTGTCTCTGTGAGGACGTGAACACTATGAGCTGGGGACTCCCCAAGGGACTCTTCAGGAAAGAAAAGAATTGCTTCATCTCAGAATCCATTTGGAGGGTGAGAAGTTCAAGTAGAGAAGTTCAAGATCCCATCCCAGTGAGCAGCATCTTTGGCCAGGCTGAGCTTGTTGCTGTTCCCTGAAGAAACCCTGTGCCTTCTCTCCTTGCTGAGCCCAGAGGCTTGCTACACAATGGAGAGCATCTGGAAGATCAAATAACGTGAGCTAAGGACAGCCATGAAATTTCTTTAGAGTAAAGATGCCTTATCCCTGACTAGTTCAGGGAGGCCAAAGTCCATCAGCAAAACTCAGGTTTGTGGGGAGACAGCTGAGCTGTGGACCCCACAGTCTGTGTGATATAGACAGGGAAAGGCTAACGTGGGGGAAAGGAGATGGGATTTCTTTCAGCTTAGCTACTAAGAAGTTGGGATTGCTAGCACAAAGTGGTGGTGATGATGGTGTTGACGCTGTTGCTAAAGATGATGATGAAGATGATGATAATAGCTATCTGTAATTGAACCCTTGCTATGCTCCGAGTACTGTGCTAATACTTTAAGGATATTCTCCTAGCAATTCCTCTACGGGGCTAGGGAAATAGCTGAGTTGGTAGAGTGCTTGCCATATAAACATGAAGACCTGAGTTCAATCTCACCGGCTACATAAGAAGCTAGACATGGTGCTGTGTGTTTACAATCCCAGAGTCAGGAAGGCAGAAGCGGGAGGAGAGGCTCATGGGCTGACCACCCAAGCCTGACTGGCAAACTCTAAATTCCAGTGAGAGACTACCTCATCGCCTCAAGAAACGAGAGAGATGACTCCTGAGCATAGACACCTAAAGCTTCCGCATGCTTATTATGCACACATGTGAATGCACACTCATGTATCCTGCTCCCTCCTCCCCACACCGCCACCATGAAGGTCATACACATGTGTCCACTCCATCCTATAGAGAAATAAAGCAGAGTTAAGTGAGCGATCAGTGGTCCCACAGCAGTAACAGGATGTATGTAACCTTGACTAGTCTCCCCATTACCGCTAGCTCACTTAAATAGGTGTTGGTATCCTCATTTGCAAAAAGACACAGGCTAATCTGGAAGTAGTCCATCTCCTTTAAGGTCCTTTATCATCTCACAGTGGGGTATAATCCTGTCTTCCTCTCTGAGATGAGAAGTTAATCTCAGATCATGTGGGGAAGGAAGCCTATGTTACAAAAAAAAAGAAAGAAAGAAAGAAAGAAAAGAAAGAAAAAGAAAAGAGAAGAAAAAAAGAAAAAAAAGAAAAAGAAAAAAGAAAAGAAAAACAAAACAAAACAAAACAAAAAAACTTTCTGCTCAGCTGGAGGCCAATTGGAAACTCCATGGCTGCTCCCTCCATGAGCATAACGCCACCAGTGCCCAGAAGACATCTGAGGACTGCCAGAAGCCAGGGAGAGGCTGGACAGAGGCAGGTTTTGCAACCAATGAGGGCAATCATTCTATATTTGCATTTCCCCTTAACTGGAAGCTGCTAGATTGTTTCCAGACAATATTTGGAAAACTCAAGTCGTATTACCCTAAACAACAGAGGAAGTTTTTGAGGTTTTGCATATTCCTTCTGACTCAGGGAAGCAGGAGGGAGGAGCAGTGGAAAACTTTTTTTTTTTTTTTTTTTTTTTTGGTCTGCTTTGTGGAACACATCATTCCGCTTTTAAATGTGCATGCCTGGGAGCATGGTTGACTCTGTCATTTCCTATCACTTGGACAAGCTTCACGGACCAGGATCCTGACTTTAGCTCTGTTTTTCTTACAAGGACAGAGAATCTGTGGCCCCTCACTGCCTCAGCAAGGGGATGAATTAACTCAACTTTCAAAACTACCAGGAAGACACTAAAGCTAGATGCATTTTCCTTTTTGCCAGGGACTCCCCAGTCTTCACTCTTGTGTGGCACATGCCATCTGCATAGGCAGCACAATCTCCTGGCCTTCTTGCCTGGGCTGAGACTTCTGATGAGACCTGAGCTAGCTGGACCCTGTCTTGTGTGATTCTGCTCTTCAGTGTGCAGAGCCCGCATTTCCTCTTTACATCACTGTGCTTGGAAGGAGAGACCTACAGGTTCCTGCTTCAGGGGCAGCCACACCACAATGCATCTTCTTCAAGGCCACTGTCTTTTAGGGCTTACCATCCCCCACCCTGGGGCAGGAAGGTTGTAATAAACTTAGTGTTGTGTTTTCCCCAGATCCTAAAGGCCACACTGACGGCATTAGCAGGTGGAGCCTTCGGAAAGTGATTAGGTCTTGAGGCTGGAACCCTCACCAATGAGATTAGTAGCCTTGCTAAAGGGACACCATAGATCTCTCTTGTCCTCTGTCTTCCATATAAAGACACAAAAGAAGATAACAGCATTCCAGCCTCATGTGGATCTGCCCCCAGAATCCATCATGTCCCCTGGACTCAGAGGTCCGACCTCGAGAAGGATAAATATTTTCTGTGGTTTCTAAAACACATAGTTTATAGTACTTTGCTGGAGGGTAGTGAAGGAGCTATTGGTGGCTCTTGGGTAGGTAGAAGGGGTTTTTTGTGACTCCTCTGTCGAATGGCAGTTCACATCACAATGAACAGCCTGCTGCTAATGGACAGAGCCCATGAGGCCTCACACATTATTGTTCAGCGAAGATGTCAAGAACCAGGAAGGGCCTGCCTGGCTCCTCCATTCTCCTTTAGCACATCTCAAGTGCGCTCCCACGCAGTCTGAGGAAAGGGGACCTCATCTTTTAAACTTAGCTCCCCTCCTGTTAATGTCTTTGCATGACTCAGTGTCCCTGTTGGAGAATCGGACTCCCTAAAACGGGCAGCAGTATTTTGATTCCAAGGTGCACTGACGGTGGCCTACAGTGGGCCCAGTGAGGAGGCCCTGGAGAGTCTGAATAAGAGCTCTTCAGCTGCACATACACATGCTTCATCATCATCATCACTATTATTGTATGTCTCAAGAGTACATGCACCAAAGCCTCCTGGGCACAAACACAGAAAATACAGATGGATGTTCACATCAGCTCCACTTGACACAAAGAATGATCTAGAAATGAGGCAAATATCCATTGGCAGGAAGTCAAGTAGCAAGACTCGGCATACTTCATGTGGTATCATATTACCAGTGAAAATACACAAGTGCCAGGTATCTGAAACAACATGGATGGACTGAGAAAGACTGTGCTAAGCAGAGAGAAAAAGCATGCTAAGAAGATTACATGTGACCTGGATTCCTTTTATAAGGACCCAAAGCTAGTTTAGGTGTTTAGTTTGGTCACAAGGGTGTGCTTTTAAAAGAGATTGTGGGTGAGCTTGGCTCTTCCTCTTCTCACCTCAATCAGGAAACTCCAGTCATTCTCTCTCTCTCTCTCTCTCTCTCTCTCTCTCTCTCTCTCTCTCTCTCTCTCTCTCTCTCTCATGCGTGTACATGGCCAGAGGTATCAAGTATGACTGGTATTTTTTTTTAATGGTTCTCTGCCTTATTTTTTGAGGCAGAGTCTCTCCCTGGAGTTCACTAATTCAATTAGCCTGCCTTGCACATGAACTCTAGGCATCTTCCTCTCTCAATTTCCGCCATACTGGCATTCCAGGTGTATACCATGATGCCTGGCTCTTTATGTAGGTGCTGGGGATCCAAGCTCAGGTCCTCACGCTTGTGAGCAAGTATGTTACCTACTGAGCTATCTCCCTAGCCCCAAACTATTTTTGAAGAAGCCAAAGAATAATCAACATGAAAGTAAGCAGCTGAAGGGGCCAGTGAGGATATGGGGTAAAAGAGGGTCATGTAGGCTTGCATTCTAAGTAGCATTATGGCTCAGATTTAGGTGACATTTATCCTGTAATAATAAGTTATACATATATATGTATAGTATATATGTGCACATAATATATACATATATGATGTGTATGCATATACATTATACACACACACATATATATATATACATATATGTATGTAGTTAGCTTACCTAGAAGAAAGCATTAAACTTCATTGTTAAAAGCTTAGAGGTTTTCTAAACTAAGCCCATTATTTCAAATGTCCTAAAGACTTGGCCACTATTGAAATTTGGATTTGGAATGTCCTCCTAAAGGTCTGTGTATTCAAGGCTTGGGACAACAGGAACCCGTGGAAACTCTGGTGTGCATCTGCCAAGAGTCTTTCACCCTCTAGAGTATACCCTTGAAGGTGAGTGTGGGTGGGAGCCTGCCTCTTCTTTCTCACTCTCAATCTGGTCATAAGGTGTGAAGCTTCTGGCCTCATCCAGTGCTTCCTACCATCTTGTGCTACACTGCCTCAGGCCCCAAAGCAACAACATCCACTGACCTTGGCCTCTAAAACTGAGCCAAAGAAGTCTTTTCTCTTTGTAGGTGGATTTATCTCAGGCATTTCCTCCAGGAACAGCCCCTAACAGCCATGCTTGCAGAAGTCTTCAGTGTCCTGACTCCCAGTCTACCACTGCTCCTCTTATACTCACCCCAAATGAGTTGTTCTTCTTTCCTTGCGTCTTCATTGGTGACAAAGCAACCCTGGGCCCACACAAATGGATGGATTCCCACCTATGACCCAAGAGGGATGATGGGATCTTGGTCTCACTCAAGTTTCTCCCACTCTGTGTCATCCTTGGAAGGACTGGCTGACCTTGGCTGATTTGTATCTACTCTAAATGCCGAAATATTCACTTTGACTCTGGTTTTGGCTGTTTGCCATCCTAAAGAGAAATGACAGCCCAGGAATGTACGGTTCGCCTTGTTTTCTGTAACTGAGATGTATATATATATATATATATATATATATATATATATATTTTTTTTTTTTTTTCTTTTGGTGACATGATGCATGTGGACGAGAAACAGACTTAGCACCAAGGGAAGTAAACATCACATGAAGTGTTCATTCTCACCAACAATTTAAGCAAATTGTTGTCATTAGTGACAAGAACTATGCTGTGTCACATCTGTGAATTTTGATTCTTCAATATCAGATATGAGCCTCTTCCGTCTCCCAAGAATGGAGGAGAACGAATCCATCCCATCTATCAGCGGGTGTCCTGCGGTGTGAAACGTGAGCCTGTCACTATCCAGGTAGACTTCCACTGCATAAGCACCTCAACATGTCTTTAGCAATCCTTCCATTGAAGACCTTGGGTTTATTTCTCTAACATGACCTTATAATGTTCACCATGTAATTCCTTGGGGATAACTGTTCTTACAAGACTAAAAAAGATTGCTGTGTTGGAATACTAAGAAACTGTTTGACTATGTCTTTTATTGGACTGTTTAGGGAATTCAAGGAAAATTTTCGCTTCTATTTTCTTGCCATACACTTGATGAAGTTGCACTTTCTCACCCCCTTGCAGTTGGGCAGAGCTGTGCCACTTGCTCTGGCCATTGAACCATGGGCAGAATTGAGGTAGCTAGCATTCAGGGGGAAACACCGAGGGTGGGTGTGGGCTCTGTTGTCTTTCTTTTTACCTGTGTTGGTAAACATGGAGATGGTCTCCCTCATACTTCCTGCTGTGGTTTGTATGTAGATCTTTTCTACCCAAGGTTAATGTGCTGGAAGCTTGGTCCTAAGTGTGAAAATGTTGAGAGGTCTCGGGACCTTTAAGAGGTAGGATGCGGTGAGAAATGATTAGGTCATTCGGGATATCATGCTCAGAGATCACTGTCTGCTAGTAGGGAGCGGGTTAGGTACCACATGACTTGACTGGTTACCTTGCGGACAGGTTGTTATTGCACAAGCTGTGTTGTATTCCTTGTGTTTGTCCTCTTCTGCACACTCCACTGGCCACTCTTGTTTCCTTTCTTCCATGTGATGTTACCTGCACGCTATGACATTATGAGGCCCTTACTGACCACAGCCACCTGAACTCAGACATTTCAACCTCCCAGAAAATGACCCCAAACAAATGTCATTTCCTCATTCATGTATTCATGCCAGATGTTCCAGAGAAGCCCCCAGTGAGGACTAAGACACTCCCTGGATGAGGACAGGGAGGAGCAGTGATTCTAGCTAAGTAGGGATTGATACGCTGCCCCAATAAGATGCAAAGAGGGGTTTTAGAAGCCTCTGAGGTCAGAGGCTAACCTGTCCTGGCTGGTTCACCAGTGACACATCCTAACATCAAACTCCACTAGCTTTGCTTCATTAGACACGACTATTGGATACTGAGGCCTTCCAAAAACTATAGACCTCAGTCCCTAATTTGGTGATCTTCCTACCACAAAGATCACTAAAGATGTAACTAACACTCTGTAACTAAACAATAAAGTGAGAAGTCAAGAATAGGCAACTACCAAGAGAAATTGGAATTCACATTTATTGATGAGAGATATATATACAAGGAAGTTAAAACACTTAGTGAAAGATTGGATTCACAGGTTATTTCCAGCAAATGAAGAATATCCAGTTATTTTACATATGAAATGTTACAGTCATCAGTCTATATCACAAAAAAGCTGAAGACAAACACGGAAGGCTTCAACTACCCAAGATGTGCTTTGCCAACAAGGTATTTCCTAGTACCATATAGAAGAAACAATCCCCAAATTAGTTGAGTTTCTCATCTTTTTGCATTCATTAGTCTTTAAATACCATGTGCTATTATAGATACACTATGCTACATGACATCAGACCAATGGGGACTGTGAACTTGAGGGAAACCATTAATCTTGACTTTCATTTGAAGATAATCCTGCCTCAAGTCTACTTTCCTTTTAGTACATTTTTCATGCAGAAGTTGAAGGACCCAGTCACCACATCCCCTCACTCCACACATCTGGAGAAGTCCCTGGAAATGAATGTGCTTCACATCTTCATGATGTTTGAGAAGGGGAGGGGCACTCTCCAGCATGTTGCTGTTCCTTCTATCTTTGTGGAGGGGAAGGGGGTCACAGGGACTACAGACCTCACAGCATGGTACTTAGTGAGAATGAGGAGGAGTGTGGTTTGGGCATCAGCATCGAATTGTCCTTGTTAATCTCGTTTTCACCCACTTCACACATGCAAACAGAGCATACTGGGTAGAGGAGATCAGACTCCTGTCACATACGTGGGATCAGTGCATCAGAGGTCGGTCCTCTGCTGTTGTCAAGGCTGGCCCCTGACCTTGCTGTGCTTCTAGTATTCTGTTGTTTTCTGACAAATGTGCAATGCTGCCAGAACTGTGCTTTTGGGGGGAGGGGTAATCACTTGCCTGGCAGCCAATCAGTGAGTGCATTCCTGTATTCTGACTCAAGAAGTCAAGGGGAACGAGGCTCTTCAGAATCTTAGGTCGTGAGCATCATGTCCTGATGAAGATCTGACAACCAGAGAGGTTGACCCTATCCCAAAGACATGACTCAAGCATGCCAAGGGGCAGATGGAGCCCCCCTTCTTTTGTCTCTTTAAGACCAGGCCACTGGTGAGGAAGGACTGGAGATGAATGTCCTCCTTCTAAACCTCCCTCAGCCTTGACAACCTCAAGTTCCACAGGTGCACTGAGTGGGAAGGATGCGGGTATAGGATGGATGACCTTTCACTGTGTGGCAAGATACACATTCAACTCCATCCCTGCTTGGAGTTGTATTTACAAAGGTGCTGAATACATAGATTTGCAAACAATCATCAGTAAGTTCTTCACTCAGATCACATTAAGAAAGAGAAATAACCCCTAGGAGATACCTAAGACAGAAAAAAAAAGGGGGGGGGTTTCCAAATGGCAATCAACGTATCTATTGCATTTAGATAAACAGCCAAGAACAATATTTAAATTAAATTACACCTATACACCATTTCACTGAAATTACACACAAATACCTACGTTATCGCTACACAAAGTGCATAGGCACTGTCTTCATGCATGAACCAAGTGTCAGTGTGTACACACAAGAATGTCATGCTCTGATCGCTAGCTGTACTTGAAAACAGATAACAATCTTAGCCAGTTGAGGGCACGTCTAATCTGTTCGCTGAATGAGGAGCAGGTTCAAATACATCCTAGTATGTGTTCTATGGAATGGACTACCCTTTCACACGTGGTAAAATACTAGTCCTGCCGCCATCTCAGAGAGTGCGTTTGGCGGAGGAAAGACACCTCGTGTTTTCCGTGGCTACTGGTGTACCTTATGGGAAGGTTACATAGTTTGATGTCTACCTGAGGATAACCTATTTGGGTTTATTCTAAATAATCTCAGTGTGACTCTAACTCCCACCTCCAGCCCCCCAGTGACACAGCACAGATTCTGAGCGGGTACTAAAAATATGTTGTCTTTAATTTCCTTTAAAAATATATGTTCAATTCATATAACAATGTGAGGTTTTGCTCTCATTTTCTTGGCAAGACTCAAAACGGCACCAAACCTGTCCCAAATTCTTGTCTTACCACTCATCTCCAGTCTTTCCTACTCAACGTTTTCCTAGGCCAATCTTCACAAAAAACATTTAGGAATGGAGGGGAGATTCTGGTATAGAAATGATCCCACTGTTAGCACCGGCCTTTATTCATCTTATGAGAAAGTAAAATTAGAACGGTTGGTTGGAGAAACGAGGTCTGGTGCTGGAAGAAAAGGAGTCAGCACCGTCCCTTGACATCGGAGGGTTAACTGTCCAGATGCATATCCTAACTACCTAAGGGGGTTAAGCAATTCCTGGGTCCTAGTTTGGTCATGTTACTCATGGCGTCATTAAGAACTGAGTTCCTAAAGTTCTCAAATGCGGCTGTATGCTCAGGAAACAGTCGATACCCCTAAATTGCTATAGAAACTTGTGCTCTAATTAGTTAGACTTCTATCTATGTGGTTGTATAGAAAATATCATAAGAAAATATCTGTCTGAAAAATTACAGATACTAAATAGATTATTTCAGCCTACTCTGAGTCTTTATGATTTTTGAAGAATAGATACAAATATGCACAACGTTATTAAAGGCTAAATTAAGGTTAAACTTGTAATTAATATCCAGGACTATAAATATTTCTCTTTATAAATAATAGCAAAGGACTTTGGAGATTCGTGTAAGAAAGAATGTAAGACTGGGCCAAAGTAACTTTGTAGATTTGGGGTACAATACTGATCAGAGGGTGATATGTTGTCCCTAGTAACACAGATTCTTCCCAGGATCTAAAATATATCTGCTGGCATCAAGATAAAATTAGATTCACAGTTTGCCAGCTCTCTCCTCAAGTGGTAGAAAACAAATAGAAAAGAATATACAAAGATTCTCCAAAAAGTAGGTTTGTTTTAATATATACAAATCTCTGTAGTGACCAGATGATCTGGTCTGTGTTGTGCGGTGTGGAGATGGGATGCTGAGCTCTCACAGAAGAAGGAAGGAAGGAAGGAAGGAAGGAAGGAAGGAAGGAAGGAAGGAAGGAAGGAAGGAAGGAAGGAAGGAAGGAAGGAAGGGGAAAGGGTTGAGGGGAGCTGTAGAAGAATCTGGGTGCCAAAGGCTTTTAGACAGGAAGTGAAATATGGAGCAGCAAGCCACCAGGGAGCCAAGTTTCGGATTGTGTGTACTAGGGAATTTGCTCCAGAAACCTTCAGGATATGTTTGATCAACTTCCTTGGCTCCTGAGTGTATCCGTCCCCTACCAAAGGCAGCAGGCCATTTCCAGGCAGGGTAAATGGTTGCCATGAGGAGAAACAGAGACCAGAAGAAGCAAGGCTCTGACTGCATCATCCCTGTGTCCCAGAGGATGATGACAAGGATAACAACAGTCGGTTGTTAGGTTCCAAAGCTCATCCGGGGATTGGGGGTGTCACTAGAGGAACCCAGATACGCTGCCACCCATTGTCTAGGTCATGTGCTGACTCCGCAGAGTACAAATCTGTTCCAACAAGTAGATTTTATTCTCAGCACAAAAGCTCCTCAAAATACAACCAGAAAGACTTCCAAAAATACCAGAATGGGTAACTGGATCACAGGATGAAAGATAAAACAAGATTGGGAGACTGGTGTAGAAAAAAATGCTGATAGGAAATGATTCCGGGTGGTAGCGTGAAGCTTATCCCCAGGAACCTCACCTCTCACTTTTCAAGTGTGACCTTAAGAGGGTCAATGAAGAAACACTGTCTTTCTGCTCTTGCTCTAGACCTTCTGCCGCCTTGCGGGGGTGGGGGTGGGGTGGGGGTGGGGTGGGATCACTACCACCAACAAAAATTAACCCTCTTAGACTTCAAGATGGTTTTCCATCTTGCTCTCCTAAACATGAAGAGCTGAAATCTTTTCTGGCAATGAAGATGTTCACCACACTATGATACATCAACTCCACTCTAGCAGAAATTTGGTCAGAGGGCAAACATGCCAACTATGGCCTACTGCAACAGAAGCGGAGAGGATAAGCCACCCCGCAACTTTCTAACTACTTGGAGACTCTGAGCACAAAAAGGGCACCAGCAAATGGGAAAACTCCTTTCTTCTAAGTGGCAGCATCTCTCCCTACAATGTTATGTCTGTTATGCAAGCAAACCAAGGGGAAAGGTTTCAAATGAAATGAATCAAATCTGCCTGCACATCTCCCCAGAGGAAAGGCTCATCTCCCCAGCTCAGGAATGGATATACATGTCTGCACGCATGAGAAGGACAAGGTATGTGGAGACGGTTGCTGTGGTTGTGTAAATCTTGCACCAAATGTCAGGAGTGCTCGAGCTTGTTTGCCAGAGCCTCCCAAATTCCCATCCAGGATTGGCAATTAGGACTGTTTGGGGAAAATGATGTGGGCTGAGTATTTGGAGTGGGCTCTGTTGCCATAGCAGGTATGATGCAAGACCTCAAGTGCAGCTGTGAGGTGCCTGGTCCCTTACGGTGACTCTGCAGAACATTTCCCAGGGCAGAATCGCTGCTCCTGTGAGGACAGTGAGTGTAGGTTAAAGGAATCTTTACAAAGGGAGGTTTATTGGTATCTCAAGACAGCAGTAAACTATGGGTTAAAATGGCCACTCTCCAAGCTTGTTGTAAAGCATGGAATGAATAGAGGCTTGAGTTAGAGTTTTCCCAAAGGGGATGAGGAAAAAAACATCTAAACTGATCATTCATTATTGTGTGTCTTTACAACTTGAAATATAGATAAGCCAGGTTTTAGAGCAGGAAGCCTTTGGAGATGGAAGGAAGCAAAGCAGAGATTAGAAAACGGCATGTGCAGATGCAGAAGGGGACTTCAGTCATTTGGTCCAATCCCTTCTCTTCTCATGCAGAAGCCAAAGAAGAATGGGCAGACAGTGGCTTGTGTAAGCCATACAGCTACAAGTGAGCAGTGTCTAAATCAAACGCATCCCTGTGTCGTTGCCTAATTATGGCTTGGGCAGTGAGACTGGATATTACTCAATTAAGATCTGCTATCTCCTCCTGAACCAACCCCCACATAACCATATGGCCATTTACTATCTGTCTGTTGAGCAATGAGACGGAAGGAAAGGGAAGGAAGAGAGCAATGAACTGGAAAGAGAGTTTTAGGGAAAATCCTAAACCGGCCGGTGTTTTTGAGCAGGTTTTATCTCACTCCACCCATGGAAAAATAGCTGTCACCTTTGACTCCTGGCTTGGTTGGCATGCAGTGACCCTTGTTTTGTGTTTAGCCAGAAATTATGATAGGTGCCCAGACCACGAATCTTCAGTGACAACTTGATTTAGGAAACCCTCACTTCAGACACTTTAACTTCATCTTCCAGTGACCCTTGGCCCTGGAGTCCTGTAAGTATCCCCGTACCCGAAAATCCCATCCGGTCCTCCTTCTTGGCCTACAGTGAGTTCAGCTGGAAATCAAGCAGAGCGAAAGTGCAAGGCAGAAGACAGAGAGCAGGAGCTGGGAGAGCCGCCCTGGGGTGTAACTGCTGCAGTTTTAGTCATCAAAGGCCAGAGCTGCTCAGACTTGTCTCTCAGAGTCAGAGGCAAGTGAACACCCATTTGAATTGATTGCTCTGTTGCATGAGGGAAATAATGCTTAGGCAAGAGCCTGGATCCTGACAAAAGTGAAAAGTTACAGTAAACTTTTGCTTTGGAGGACAAAGGGGAGATGATTTGTAAAAGCAAGGCAGGGTTGGGTTTCCTTCTGGGGACCCCACAGATAAGTTTCCCAATCGATCAGCGCTAAAAGGGCCTCTAACTAAATGCACCTGCATGTGGCATGATTTTCCGGCCGTGGTTGGAAGTTACCCGAGCTCCAACCGGCTGAACATTGAGATGCCCATCATCCCCCAGCAGGAATTGCCCCACAAACTGAATTCTTCCTCCCCCCTTCTCTGCTCTCTTAGTTTTCATCCAGGGACATTTCCATGCCCTTTCACTCTGTGAACGTCCAAGCTGACTAGAGAGAGGAGGAATGCTATTTGTCTTTGATGGAGCATGAACCCTTCTACAGGCAATGGGGCCACATAGGCTTTTTTTTTTTTCTATACCCAACAGGAAGTAAAAAACAGAATCTGGTAGTGCCCCTGTGGTCCTAAAATCACCTCAGGACTTTACTGAGGTTTTGTGTGCCTAGCTCATGATGGCTTTCCATATTCTCTAGCATGCTGCCTATGGAGAGGCCGCCCTCAGAAACCTACGGTTAAGCTCCACCTTCAAAACAACCATCCTGTCCACCGACTGGATTGGCTTTGCTCAATTTTCATCAATAGCTGGATAATGATTCCTCTTGCTTCTCAAAGGGGAAGGATGAGAAAGGAAAGCATGAATGTCTGCTTGGTTGGCTTGCTTCTGATTTTGATTCTTCAAAAGTATCAACTGCATCCGTTTAAGGACTAGGGTTAGCAAGGCCCCAACATTCAAATCTCCCTGGAGTTAGTGTATGTGGCACTGTGTCACATACAGTGTGTGTGTGTGTGTGTGTGTGTGTGTGTGTGTGTGTGTGTGAGAGAGAGAGAGAGAGAGAGAGAGAGAGAGAGAGAGAGAGAGAGAGA